>JAODAL010005736.1:0-140365 GCA_025379985.1 Phyllomedusa bahiana | reverse complement strand
TGGCTGTTCACTTTGAAGAAGCTGAGTGAAAATCATAGAAATTGAGCTGTATTCCCATAGATCCAGTATTTAGTACGGCATCCTTACTGCAGTATTAGATTCATTATTTGACTGTCACAGAGATGTTTTACTTCAAAGAATGTAACACCTAGATGCTGATAATTTTATTTGTTTGCTGGTAGTAAATATTTTATTATTTTTTATTGCAAATTTTGTATTCTATTTTCTGTACGTAATTATGGGAGCAGCCATCTAGTCTGAACAGCAGCTCTTCTCGGTTGCCAGCATTTAAAGACATGCTTAATTGCAGTCCTGTGGAAATAAGAACATGTAGTCTGGAGATGATTTCTTCACCTATTGATGTCTATGGAGGAGTGTTGGAGACCCTTAAACAGGGGCGTCGCTAGGCAGTTTTATTCGGAGCTCGGGCCCCGAACCTCCCAGGATCCAGGCCGCTGCCGTGGGCCTGGAACACCGACAGTCTCTTCAGCTGCATGTGCATCTGCTGGTCGCACATACAGCTGAGGGCTGCTGCGGAGCAGAGAGCGAGCGCTTCCTGCCCCGCAGACAGTGAGGACCGCTGAGGACCCGGCGTGGCCCCGTGCTGCTCAGCTGGCAGCGGTGCAATGTAATTACCTCATCACTCCGCTGCCTGTCCTCGGGCGCACAGCCGTCATGGGCTGTGCGCCCGAGGAGCTGCCGGGGAACCACAGAACTGAAGAGAACAGTGCGCACTCGACGGGGGGAGTTAAGATGAGTATTGATGTTGTTATTTTTAATGCCGTTTACCTGCTTGTGTGCGCTTATATACCTGCCTGACAGTGCCCCTATATACCTGTCTGAGCCCCTATATACCTGTCTGAGCCCCTATATACCTGCCTGTGTGCCCCCTATATACCTGCCTGTGTGCCCCTATATACTGTCTGTGTGCCCCCTATATACCTGCCTGAGCCCCTATATACTGCCTGAGCCCCAATTTTCCCTGCCTGGGGTGCCCCCTATATACTGCCTGTGTGCCCCCTATATACCTGCATGAGCCCCTATATACCTGCCTGTGTGCCCCTATATACCTTCCTGAGCCCATATATACCTGCCTGTGTGCTCCTATATACCTGTCTGAGCCCCTATATACCTGCCTGTGTGCCCCTATATACTGCCTGAGCCCCTATATACCTGTATGTGCCCCTATATACTGCCTGTACCCCTATATACCTGCCTGAGCCCAAATATACTGCCTGATCCCCTATATACCTGCCTCAGTGCCCCCATATACCTGCCTCAGAGACCCAATATAATGCCTGTGCCCCTATATACCTGCCTGAGTGCCCCTATATACCTGCCTGAGTGTTACTATATACCTGCCTGAGAGTGACCTATATTTTATATACTTGCTTTTAGTGAAACCTCTATCTATATACTTGCTTGAGAGTGACCCTATATCTATGTACCTGCCTGAAAGTTCCCTATATCTATATATACTGCCAGAGAGTAACCCTATATCTATATATACTGCCAGAGAGCAACTCTATATCTATATACCTGCCTGAGAGCAACCCTATATCTATATACCTGCCTGAGTGACCCTATATCTATATACCTGCCTGAGAGTGACCCTATATCTATATACCTGCCTGAGAGTGACTATATCTACATACCTGCCTAGGTGACCCTATATCTATATACCTGTCTGACAGTGACCCTATATCTATATACCTGCCTGACATTGACCCCATATCTATATACCTGCCTAAGTGACCCTATATTTATATACCTGCCTAATTGAGGGGACCTATGTTATTTTTAGTAACAATAATTCGACTGGTCTATTTGCTCCATGTATAGGTGTATTGTTTGGTGACTGTTATTTAGGGGTATTACACTGTCATGAGGAGGTGAGCAGTTTTGAAAAAGTAAATTTGTCATTGTGCAGTGACTGCTAAGGAGATGGACAGGAGCGATGTGGAATATTCAGAAAATTAGTGACAGAAACAGAATGTTTTTCTCTGTAAAAAAACATCCACGGTTCACTATGAGATGCGAAAAATGCTGTGTGAACCCTGCTCTACTGAGCAAAACACAAAGGGCCCGGGCCCCGGATGTTTTAGGACCCTAGCAACGCCCCTGCCCTTAAATAAGTCAATGTGATAGGAGGGATGAAATGTGACACGGAAAAATTTCAGTAATGGAGGTGACTGACAAACACCTCTCCTCTAGCTGTTGTTGGGGCTTGTTGTCAGCTAGCAGTGTTTTTTGTTAGTAACCATCTCAGTAACCAACAAACCATGGGTACTTGGAAGAGTCAGCTTACCATCAGAAACAATCCCTCTGATGTGATGGTCTGCCTCCAGGGCAGCTGCGGGCTGATATTTTTAGGGTGGAACGGGACCAATATCCATGGACTTTCACATCCTAATAGCATCAGTCAGAAGCTGCCTGTTTTACCATGGCAGTTTTACCCGGCTCTTCTTAGTACTCCTGGTGTGTTAAACACTGGGGTAATAGTGAAAGGGGGTCAGTATCAACCTTGAGAGACATGAAACAGCACAGGCTGACACCAAGCCTCAACACTGGTAATAGAGAGAGGTCTGTCACTGGAAAAAAATGTTAAAAAACAGACACAACTGAAATAAATACTTTTTTAAAAATAAACCCTCATTGACCATTTTATTAAAGAAATGGATCCAATGCTGGCCTGATGTAGTCCAACGAAAATCTGGGTGCCTTCTGCGGGGTACAGGTCATCCCTGGTGGAGTAATATAAAAAGCATTTTCTTCCTGGACATGCGCAGAACGGCGTTTAAGACGCCGGGCCGCGCCGAGACAGTATGGGACTCTGGACATGCGCAGTGTCGTTCTCGCCGATGTGAACCGGAAATGACATTTTATCCTTTATTCCGGTCATGCGCAGTACAATATTCGGAACGCCAGGCTAAGTAATGGCAGGGGGATATGCGCACATGTTACACAGAACCCGGCAATAGGTATAAATCAATACATACCAATGCGGAAGTGTTAGGGGCTTTATTGTCATACATCTAAAGGGCCATGTAAGGTATTTAAGGGAAGCAGAAATGAATCACTCTGTATCCCTCTTATCCTGGGTGCCAGCATACCAAAGGAGCTGCGAGGATTATCATCATTATACCTGGCAGCATCCAAGCTAAGTATCACTCTTCTTATCTCACCCATATAGGTGATATATTCGTCATAGATAGATTGTATATGCGTTGTATATAGCGTATTCTTATTCCACAGCGAGAGGAGCTTTGAATCCCCTGATGAACCCTAAATTGCATGGGGGAAACGCGTTGGGATAGCTGGGATTAAAGAATTGGAATACACGTACATAGTGATATTATCTGTCATTAAAGCGGAGCCGCCCTTTATCGGGGCGATTACTCCACTGACGGATGGTATATAGTATGCTGTATCATTTAGATATGTAGTGGTAGTATATAGGGGTTTAGGATGTATAATTTTAGATAATCTAGTAAAAGTTATGTTTTAACAGGGATTATAATTTGCAGTGATATAGGTCAAAATCCTCTGTTCATATAAAATTTGCAGTAATTCTAATATAAAAAGCAGTCAACACAGTACTGGGGAATTGGCAAGTGGCGAGGAGGCAATAAACTTGTCCTGTCCTGAAAAGGAACCCACCATATTATACTAGTCAATACACTTCAGTGTTCTACTAAGTAGAGGCGGCAGAGCATTGCTGTTCCTCCCTCTCCTTTCAGCAGTGCACTGGGGCAAGTATTCCTTCCACTTCTTACAATACACCAACTTCCCCTGCTCCTCCTACATCATCACTTGATAATATAAGAATATATGACAAATGAACTTAAGCTTTAAAAAAAAACTGTAACGGGAGAAATTTGAGTTTTGCCTTTTCCTCGTAATAAAGCCCAGAGGAACAGGGGAACCCTGGTTGTTCATTGGGCATGGTAGGCCTGTAGCGGTTTTTCAGTGAGAAAGGAATAA
The DNA here is from genome assembly GCA_025379985.1 of Phyllomedusa bahiana. Taxonomy (NCBI): domain Eukaryota; kingdom Metazoa; phylum Chordata; class Amphibia; order Anura; family Hylidae; genus Phyllomedusa; species Phyllomedusa bahiana. The sequence continues at coordinate 136,381 of JAODAL010005736.1, read as the reverse complement.
AAAGAGAAATAGAAAGCAAGAAGCAAAGTGGAAGAATCATGTCCAAGTATAGTCATATACAGTAGCTCTTGGGTAGACTGCAAGAATGTGCGGTCCTTCAAAAAGCTTAATAGTGCGCAAAAAGCACATTCAACAGACTTAGACCTCTGCTGTTGGGCCAGAGTGATTTTATGTTAAGGAAGGCCTCCTTAAAAGGGTTTATTCACAACAAAGATTAGCTTTCAACATAAAGGGACTGTTAAATCAAGACATTTTCTAAATACATTGGTCAATAGATTTTACTTTAGCCATGAGACATTTTAGCAGCTTTCTCAGTGCACACAGGTTTCTATGATAACCTGCATACCAGAAAGACACTTGTTATCTGATTAGCTGAGAGCAGGAGTGATGCCACCACATGGACTGATGGGACTGAGCTCTGAGTGAACTAATTACATTTAACAAGATTAACGGCAGTAAACAAAAGGTACAAGTGCTGTGAGGACTGAAAAGCACGGAGTTATGTGTTAGAGATAACATTCTCTTGCACTGTCACTTAGTATATGCTAATCACTGCTATAGACCCACCCACAGGCTGAGGAGACAGAGTGAGCGCAAAACTGCCTGTCAGCAACTGATTCAGCGTGCTGAAAAAACCCTTTAAGGGCTTGTGCTTTTATGTGTCAATTGTCTAATTTTTGTGACTGTGGCAGTGTTAAATATAATTTAATAAGTTTTATAATATACATAGTCAATAGACAGTTAATTCTAACATGCACACACATGGTTAATACAGACTTAAAGCGAAAGAAAAGGATAAAAGGAAGGGTGTGTGTAAACCTGGGGGTGGAACCCAGGGTCAGAGCCAAGGAACCTTGATGCTAAGGGCAGATGACATGTGTTTGCCATAGATTGTAAGCCTTCATGGGCAGTGTCTTCTCTCCCTCTGTACCAGATGTTGTTGTCATTTATCGTCACCATTGTACTTTGGCATATGTTATGTATATAATCCCCCTTGAATGTACAGTGCCCTGGAACTAATGGCGCTTTAATAATAAACAACAAGCAATGAGGCCGTATTCAAAGAGAACAAGTTTCCATATACACTTTGCACACATTGAAGGAAAATAATGTAAGATACATTTGCTATTTTTTATGTTTCAGTAACTTTATTGAAAATTTTATAAATCTCCATATTTTTTATAAAAGGTTGCAATGAGTCCTAATTTAAATAATTCTTCTGAAACCTAGATATGTGTTTTTAATAAGCCAGGATATTTAAGAGACCTCAACGTATGCTCATGGAATCATCTGTTTTCATGTCATTAACAAAATACACTATTTCTTACAGGACACCTGGCATCCTCAGCCAAACTGTTCTTGAACAGAACAAAAACCTATTTGAACACCACTAACCATGAAATAAGGTTGCATGACTCTGACTTTCAGAAAAAAAAATCATTATCAAACCCTATGTTTCAAAAGTGGGCAAAAGAGGCTTTATGCACCAGTAGTCCAGTGCTACCTTTAATGCCAGAAAATTCTCAAGGCCAAATAAAAGTACTTGGACACCACTTTAAGGGTATGTTCACATGATGTATTGCGGCGCGTACAGTACGCGCCACAATACATTGTGTGTTTTGGGAGCTCACACTGATCAGCGCGTACTCCCGCGGCACAGGGGGGCATAGACACGCATTACATGTCACTTATCTCCCCGCACGTACAATACGATCGTATTGTAAGCGCGGGGAGCCAAGGAGTAATCCATAGTTCTCTATGAAAGCTATGGATTACCGTAATTATGGGACGCATTTCCCTGCGTATTAAGCAAAATACACAGCGAAATGCGCTCCAGAATAAGCTGTGTGAACATACCCTAAGTCTCACAATTAATTTCCCTGATAATAAATGATTGTTTCTTTTTTTTAATTTTGAGTTTCAAGAGACTCAATGTATCCTTGATTTTGTCTCAGAAGCTCTGAAGAATTTAACTGAGTAACCCCTCTGTCTGGACTTTCACCACTATAACCATAGTTTGTGAATGTATTCACTGAGAAGACGACAAGCAGAGACAACACTAGCACACACCCCTACAATTGTGCTATTTGGTTCTTTAGATTTATTCACTTTCTGAGGTGAGGCTTAATTCTGGGATCGTCTTTTCCTGCTTGAGCTGGATTATTTTCTTGAAAATGAAGAATGGTTCATTGAGACCCTGCATTTACTACTATAAATTAAATAAGTTCATAGTGAAGAATTGCTATACACTTATTTTGCTATTTGAGTTAATTGATCACCTAAAAATGGGCTTGTTGCATCTCCAAGTTGGATATGCATTGGACCTAGAACCTATTGAGAATCAAAAAGGGAGACAAAGGGAAGACTACTTTTAATACAATTCAATACAAATGAAAGACTGCCTTCGATGATAACTATGAATACCTGGTGTCAGGATCAGGCACTGGAGACAGGAGGTGGATCCGCTTGGTAACCTTTAGAGGGTTGTCGTAACCTACACCAAGGAGCAGACTCTAAGGAGCCCCCGGTCTACATCAGAGCCAGCCACAATGTAGACGTAGGTCTTGCGGTGATCCCCAATGTAGGTCTTGTGATAACAGCCAGCAAGCCGAGGAGCGTGGTACAGAAGGATGAGGCAGGGTCATAGTCAGGGCACAGGCAATCAGTCAGGGCAGACGACAGACAAGGCAGACTCAGGAAAGTAGCTAGAGGGAACAGCAACAGGAAGGAAATCCTGAGAAATGTGCAGGAGTGGTAGGACAAACAACACTAACAACTGGACAACAGGTGCTGGGTGGGGTCCCTAAAAAACCCATGGACAGAAATGATTGGCTGGATAAGAATTGAATGGTGCACACTGGTCCTTTAAATTAAAGGAAGTCAGCATGTATGCCCCCTAGTGGTGAGAACGAGAGATGTGGCCAGAAGCAGTAGAAGCCAGAGGAAGTAGAAGCTGGTGAGGGGGCTGGCCAGGCTGAGTGTGGACCGGGGACATGTGAGCAGTGAAGCAGACACAGCCATCCACCAGGACCCAGACCACAGCCCAGTAAAGAACTGGGGAAGTGGGCACAGCAGTGACCCAGTAGCTTGACCATGGTACTACAGAACCCTACCTCTCCTCCCCCTTAGGGCTCCTCCTCTTCTGAGCCCAGAGTTTGTAAAAATGCTGGATTAACACAGGGGTGTTAATATTTTCTTGGGGCACCAAGGACCTCTCCTCAAGACCATAGACCTTTCAATCAATGAGATAATAGACCTCATCAACCTTGTGTCCATCGCCATAGATACAGTGGAGTGGGAATCCATTTTTAGAGAGTACCGGTTGAGGACAAGAGGTTTGAGAAGGGACACATGGAAGGTGTTGGGAATATGGCGAGTTGGGTGAAGGACGAGCTTGTAGGTGACTGGGTTTATTTGATGGAGTACAGAGTACTCACAGGCATATGCTTCTTCCAGAGAACCATACCATGCCTCTAGGATGGAAAACAGGTGGAGGCCTGTGCTTCTTGTCAGCCTGTTTTTTGATCTGGGAAGAGGCCTGCAGGAGAATTTGGTCGGCTCGTTGCAAGAGACCTGTGGGCTTCAGAATGGGAGTTCTTGTTACAGGCACAGTTAGGACAAACAGCCACATAATCCTTAACATCTGTGAGAGTGTTGGCCACCAGTAGTGCCAGGAGACCAGGTAGAGATTTGCGGACTCCTGAGTGACCAGCAACATAGGAGGCATGGCCCCCAGCATAAGATCCATTTCTTTAATGTAGAACGCACATGTCTTCCCCAGAAGAAATACACACAATTTTATGAGCACCGCAGTAATGTGGCATTCTGGGGGTGTTATATGTTGTTGGTCTGGCACAAAATCCAAGACATCTGAGGCCCAATATAGCGCATCTGCTTTAAAGGGGATGCATCGCTTCTTCAGTCCAGCTGTTCTCTTGAAGCTTGATGCTCTCACTTCCTGAAATCCCCGGGCATTGCTTCACCTCCCACCTGGGGGTTTCCTACCTGACTAGGTATGACTTCATCCACCCTTCAATGGTCATGCAGGCTCCAGTGTGTGTGTCCCCCCCCCCCCCTCCACATGTCACTGTCCTCTCCCTATGCAGTCTTATTTTGTAAGAGCTGTTTATATGTCACAGGGCTGCATTCAGTCTAAACAGTCTTCTATGAACTCAGAGCAATGATCTCTCACAGCTGGAGGTTTGCTACAATTGAATCCATCCAGAGCAGAGATCAATCTCCCTTCATATCTACATAAGGCACCGTTGCACAATTCTGCTGTTTTCTGATTGTAACAGTAGCTACAGTCAATGAGGAGCAGTTAGCTGTATAGAGTGAAATTTTTGTCTGCCCCTTACACGCAGGAGCATTAAGGCACCGTGGCACAATTTTGCTGTTTTCTGATTATAGAGACAGCTGCAGTGTCAATGAGGAGGCAATTAGCTGTATATAGTCAAAATGTTGTCGGCCCCTAATTCTGAGTGAGAGGCAGGAATGTAAGCTCTGTGAATATGGCCGTCTGGGGAAGAAAGGGTGAACAGAATGTAAATTATTAGAGCCCTCAGTTAATGAAATGCAAGGAGGAGGGATCCGACTATCTGACCAGCACTGGAGAAATTTGTTTACAGAAAACGAAGATAAGGACTACTGTGAAAACAAGACAGCTTTGCTAACGACATCCAATTGCAAAGTTGCTTGTTTTCACTATCCCTTTATTCTGAAGACCATTTAATGAAATTATACAACCCCTTTAACATTCTTGGCTTCTGGTCGAAAGTGGAGGGAAAGATTGAAGAGGAAAAAGAACAAGAACTAGTTAACATAAATATACCAACCACCTTCCTAAATTGTCTTAAACTAAAACTAAACTTTTATTACTAGACATTTTATTACTAACCATCATAACTACCTGTTAGAGTCATTAAAATAGACTGGCTTTGCTGTGCTCTAAACCTAGGTTCTGATAGCTACCAGTATATAATAGCAGTGCCTGCAGTCACACTGGCCTAGGATTGTACGCTGCCAAAGACTAAAATAACTTCACTGTCCCCCCAACATGTTTCACCACCTAAAGTGGCATCCTCAGGAGTAAACGGGGCAAAACGGAGCCAGGTGCAAAAGTTACCTTTTTATGCTGCTAGCTGATGATGTCATCCTAATATAAGCCAATGATTGTCCAAATAATTAAGCCCACATTCCTCTATTGATTGGTTTAGTGATGGCCAATGTTAGCCCGATATAGCGCATCCGCTTTAACATTCTTAACTGCTGGTCGAAAGTGGAGGAAGAAATTGAAGAGGAAAAAGAACAAGGACCAGATTTTTGTGATCAGAATAAAGCCTAACAGGATGCACTGCGTCTTCCAGGAGATGTTGTCACTCCTCCAGGGCCAATTTGATGGCAGGCAACTTTTAATCTCCAAAAGAGTAATTTCTCTCAGCATGATAGAAGGTCTGAGAAAAAAGCCACAGGTATGAAATCAGTCCTTGGCATTTTTTTGACAGTGGACTGCTCCAGCCCCAATCGAGGAGGAGTCAACTTCGAGGTAGAAGGACTTTTCTGGGTCTGGAGGGTGGAGCACTGTCTCCTAGGCAAAAGCAGACTTTAGTTGCGAGAAGGCTTCTTCTTCATCAGAGGTCCACAACCGAGGTTTACTGCCCTCCTTAGTTAGTGAGACTATAGGCACTGCTAAGATGGAAAAGTGTGGAATGAATTGCCTATAATAATTTGCAAAGCCAATGTATAACTGGACTACTCAGAGGTCCATGGGGCATGGTCAGTTTTGTGGTTCTCCATGATGTAGGCTGACATGGCTTACTTTTCAGGCCGGGACAGAGGGTACACCCTTTTACAAGGAGGGGTATTACCCACCTGAAGCTTAATGGGGTGATCATATGGCCAGTGAGGAGTAAGTGTCTCTGTCTGCTTTTTGCAGAAGACATCTGCAAATTCATGAAAGTGTGCAGGCAGTCCAGGAGGAGCAGGGCTGGATGGCCAAAGTGTTGAGGCATTGACTACCCAAGGTAGACAAAGGACAGAGACAGGAGAGGAATCACTGATCACTCCAATGTGTCACTTCACCAGTTTTCCAATCAATCCCTGGACCATGAGTTTGGAACCAGTGAAGTCCCAGAAGTAGATATGAAAGAACAGAGGAACAGAAGGAAGGAGATCTGTTCTTGGTGCAAAATTCCCACATGCAGAGTAAGAGGTTTAGATTGGATAGAGAAGAATTAAGTGGCATGTGCTGGCCATTTAAAACAAAGGGGGGTAATGCATGGCCCCTAGTGGACAGAATGAGAGATGCGGCCAGAAGCAGCAGCAACCGGAGGAAATAGATGCTGGTGAGGAGGTCAGCCAGGCTAAGTGTCGAATGGGAATAGGTGAGCAGTGGAGCAGGCGCGACCATGGACTGACCTTCGAACTGTGGCACAGCCCAGTAGGGAAGTAGGAAAGTCAGCACACCTGGTGATGCTATTTTGTTCTCTACTGTGCCCTTGCTGATTTCCAAAACTTTAACATCATCTTTAGGGTTACTCTCTACATTTTGTAGTACATTTGTACAATATTTTGAACATTTTTTTAAATGTTTAAAGACCCATTACCAGCACATTCATTCTTTTTTGCTGTACTTTCATGGTAATTCTTTATATGCAAAGTTAGAGAAGCATCAAAACAACAAACATGAGCTTCTCTTTCTGGGGAAGACCATTTCTTCTGAAGTTTACATTGATCCAGATAAAATTTTTTTCTGTAATCTGTGGGTTTGTTCAAACATTTCTTGGCATCACAAATTGCCACCAGTTTTTTCAGAACTAACCCTGAAGGAAGTAAACCCAGGACTGGCTAATTTCCAAAGTTCTTTCCATTAGTCATCTCAAGCCCTGCTTTTCCTCCATAATTAAAATTCTTAAAAGCAGTTTTTCCTAGAGACTACCTAATCTTCAGTTGTAGTTGGTGCTTGTGTTTTTATAGAAGCAACTTTGCTATGGTTTATTCTCTAAAAATATTATCTCCTGCCAAGAATTATTCTATTCAAGATTGCAGTACAACTCATTTTGGAAAAAATGTGACATGTTTTGAAGGTGCTAAGTTTCTTGTAACCATCTATACCATCTACATCTGGAATATCTGCTGTATACCCATAGACTTAACCAACAACAGGCACATTGGGTCCTCTTTTTCTCGTGATTAAAGGACATGCTTATTTTTTGCCCAACAGAGAACAAGTAGGATAGAAACCTTTTTTACAGGTCTTTTAATATGTCTGATTTTCTCCTAAGGACCCACCATGTGCCATATACTGTTATATATACTATTATGTGCCTTCCTGGGCAAGTGTCTTTCCTAAAAGACAAAGTACACCTGTGAACTACAAAACACTCAGAAATGTATCACACTGGGAATCTTATGTGCTCAAATTATTCAGAGAGGCTAGTTAGGGGTCTCCTTCAACCATTGCCTTTTCTAACCAAACCTTGGACTAAAATCTCAAAAGATAACCAAATCAATGATTTGCCTCCTGGTCGGAAATTCACTACCATTTGGGTGGCAGTGGATCACTTTCTACAATAGCTCCTTTTGGCCTATTTTACAGACTACACGCTGATCCTCATTTCATTTAGACCTTCTTCAAAAAGATTATTCTCCTTCATAGTCTTCCTCCTCACAATGTCTCATTTTGTGTAGTGCCATTTGTAGGGCACCTTACAAGCTCTTGAAGATTTTCTATACTTTCTCTATCCTTAGGTGTATTCACACGGTGTAATTCAAATCATAATTGTGCTGCAATGCGCCCAAAGTACACCCCGCAAATACAGTAATTCATAGCTCTCATTGAGAGCTGTGAATACCTGCAGGTCACTGGGAGTGCTTCAGGAGTAGGTGCTGGCCAACATGAACTTCTGAAATAACAGGCATGTAGCATCTAGAGATGGGCGAATTTCTCAAAAATTCGATTCGGTGACTTCGCCGAATTTTCTGACAAAATTTGTTTCGGTCCGAATTACTTCGGGATGAATCACGTAAAAAAAACAGCTATTTCCAGGCTGCACAGAGCCTGCAGGGTGCTGAAGAACATTGTGCCATGCTTAAATATGCAGAGGGAGCTTGGTTTGGTCTTCACACAATGTTGTGTTTTAGTATGACATGCAGATGACTGCCGTCGCACTTAGAATCGCTTCACTATAAAATTCCCTGGGCTTTTAAGAGGGCAAAACTGACCAAAAACTAAGCGGGAATGTAGCCTGATAAAGTCAGGCAGCGAAAGCGGGAAAAAAACAAGCTGAGAGTTTCCATTGGCAACATCAGTGACAGAAGTGTGGAGGTGACGGCAGCACCCCACAGCAGATGATGGTCAGAGAGTGGCACAATGACATTCTGGAGGTGGCAAAAACAGGAGTAGGCCACAAAAGTGGCACAATGACACAGGGGTTGTAGGTCACGGCAGCAGCCACAGCAGCAGCATGAGGTCAGAGAGTGGCACAATGATACAGTGTGGAGGGCACGGCAGCAGCCACAGCAGCAGTATGAGGTCAGACAGTGACACAAAGACATTCTGGAGGTGACAAAAACAGTAGTAGGCCACAGAGTGGCACAATGACACAGTGTGGAGGTCACGGCAGCAGCCACAGCAGCAGCATGAGGTCAGAGAGTGGCACAATGACACAGTGTGGAGGTCACGGCATCAACAGCAGCAGCAGCATGAGGTCAGAGTGACAGAGTGTGGAGGTGGCACAAACAGGAGTAGGCCACGAGTGGCACAATGACGAAGTGTGGAGGTCACGGCAGCAGCCACAGCAGCAGCATGAGGTCAGGCAAGTGGCACAATGACATTCTGGAGGTGCCAACCCAGTAGTAGGCCACAGAGTGGCACATTGACAGAGAGTGGTGGTGACCGCAGCAGCAACACCTGCAGCAGCACCATGAGGTTAGAGAGTGGCACAATGACACAGTGTGGGTGTCACGGCACCAGCAACAGCAGCAGCAGCATGAGGTCATAGAGTGGCACAATGACATACTGGAGGTGGCAAAAAAGAAGTAGGCCACAGATTTGCACAATGACACAGTGTGGAGGAACGACAGCACCACACAGCACATGAAGGTCAGAGAATGGCACAATAACATTCTGAGGTGGCAAAAACAGGAGTAGGGCCAAGAGTGGCACAATGACAGAGTGGGAGGTCACGGCAGGAGCAGCGGGGCAGCAGCATGAGGCAGACAGTGGCACAAGGGCAATCTGGAGGTGGCAAAACAAGTAGTAGGCCACAGAGTGGCACAATGACAGAGAGTGGAGGTGACAGCAGCAGCAGCATGGGGTCTGAGAGTGGCACAATTGACACAGTGGGGGAGGGCACGGCAACACCACACGCAGCGGGCAGCATGAGGTCAGAGAGTGGCACAATAAACACAGTGTGGGTCACGGCACCAGCAACACCCAGCAGCACATGATCATAGAGTGGCACAATGACATTCTGGGGGTGGCAAAAACAGGAGTAGCCACAGGGGTGGCACAATGACACAGTGTGGAGGGCACGACAGCAGCCACAGAGCAGCATGGGGTCAGAGATGTGGCACAATAAAAATTCTGGAGTGGCAAAAACAGTAGTAAACCACAGAGTGGCACAATGACAGAGAGTGGGGGTGACAGCAGCAGCAGCATGGGGTCGAGAGTGGCACAATGACACAGTGTGGAGGGCACGGCAACAGCCACAGCACAGAAAGCATGAGGTCATAGAGTGGCACAATGACAAGTGTGGGGTGGGACAATACCACCCTGAACAGATGGTATGGTGGCAGAAGGAACTGGGTTGCAAAAAAGGTGTGCCATCAGGTGGAACGGCATCAGAATAGTGGGGTGAGGCAGGTATTTTGAACCCAGACTCATTTCTCACAGTTTGGGGGAGGCGTCATGGCTGATGTAGTCTGAGCCAAGGCATTGGTGTGTGGAAATCCTGGCCGATCCACGGGCCCGATTCATATTGACAAAGGTCAGTCTTCCACATTTCACATGGACAAGCGGGTTCTCCTTTGGGGTAACGATGGTCCCTGCCCCACTGAACACCCCCCTCTGATTTCCCCACTTTCTGGCCGGGCAGGACAGCTTCTCCAAATGCAAACTCGGCAAGTTGGGGGCCACACATCCAGTTTGACTGCCCAGTAGTCCAGTGGATCTTCTAAGTGGGCTGGCAGAGTGCTGTCCAAGTAGACCCTGGTTCAGATCTGGGTCCAGGGCCTGCTGGGTGCTGCTGCAGCTGGCGACTGCCCTCCTCACTAGGCGGGTGAAGGAAGCTGCTCATCAGTGACTCCAGACTTAGATTGCTGCTGATGGAGCTGGTACTGCTCCTACCCACCCACATTCCCCCTGCAGCCGCAGTAGTAGTATGTGAGTGCAGAAGAACCCCCCCGGTCAGACCTGTCAGAGGAGGGACGATGCCGCACATAAGTATTTATGTTTGTCCTCCCTCTCAGCAGCTGGGAAAAAGGCTCCCATTTTGGACCGGTAGCGAGGGTCCAATAGGGTGGAGACCCCGAAGTCACCCCTCTCCCCGGATGCTGACAAAACGGCTGTCCCTACCCCAAAAAATCACCCAAGCGGGGGCCCATCTGCAAAAGTACCCCGGGGGGCTCCCTGCCCCATCTCCGGGGGTAAAACTGCCATGTTGCTTGCGCTTCACTGCCTCGTTTTCCTCATCTCCATCAAACCTCCTCCAGCTGCTCCTGCTCCTCCTCCTTGTCCCCTGGGTAAAAAATTTCACTCATTTCACCAGACAATGTTTCTGCCCCAATGTCCCCTCCTCCTCCTTTTCAGCCCCCATGGGACCCCTGTGGCCGCGAGTTTTATCGAAACGTCTCCGGGCCCCCCTTCCCCCAACAGATTTTTCAGCATCTTTTTTCCAACATAACCCGTGGAATGACGTTATTCATCCCTATCCTGGCGACTGAAAAAATAAGGCCTCTTCGAAAGGGCCCAAAAACAAACGGCAGGTGCCCGGCGCATGAGCTGCCCCCTGGCTGACATCAAATTTAAACACAGGGAGTACTCCGGGCCCCGCCGGGATCATAAAAAAAAATCGTTAATGGCCTTTCTCGGGTTCTTTACTCGCCCAAACAGTGGGGGCCTTGGAAAACCAAACGGGGGGAAACATCGCAAACAAGTGTGCGGGGGGGAGGCTGTTCTGTTTGCGCAACTCGAGGGGGATTTTCCCCGCTTTGTGGGAAATTTGGATGAAGTGCATGCCCATTTTTTCCGGGCCAAATTTTTTTTTTTTCCAGAATCTTCTGAAGATGGGTGGAAGATTTTCAGGAACCTTTTCAAAACCCCAGATTGAACACGTGTTGCCCCATTGTCCGTAAACCAGGTTTTCCGGGATCGCATTTGGGCCCAAAGAGAAAGCCACCCCCATCATTTCTTGCTGCCTGACGCGGGACATTTCCCTTTCCCGGGGAACTTCGTTCGCCGAGGCAAGCCGGGTGTAGAACTGCGCCGTAAAACCGCTGTGCCCTACACATGGGGAAAATGATGAGCAGTATTTTGGGGGCCCTTGAGATGGGGGTTTTGGTGGGGGAGGAAGCGGACATTGGCGCAGGACCGCATTTTTGACAACGGGGGGAAAAAGCTGAGTTTCCCCCTCCAAGTTGTGGTGTGCCTGGGGAAACACATTCACCCAGTGGGGGCCCAAAAAGGGCAAGTACGGCTCGACTGTATTTTTAAAACCCCCAAGTCCCCGCACTGCCGGCCCTTTGGGAAAAAACCGAAAAAACTCCAAAGGGCTTCCCCCCCCCCTGTTTTTACATATTTAAAGAAGTGCGGTACTTTCCTTTTTTGGGAAAAAAAATTATGGGTTGGAACTTTTTCCCCCAACTCGGCACAAGCCATTAGTTTTTCTGAATGGAGGGAGAGTCCACCATTTGGAAAGGAGGGGCTGCCCGACCAAAAAAATTGGACAGGACACGGGCAAACTTTTTCCCCCTTTGGGTGGTTTTTACGAAACTGTTTTCCCCTTTGCAATCGCCTCCTGAACGACTGCTGGCGCCATGAGTAGCAAAAGGAAGGGAGGAGCATCTGGACCGGGAATGAGGGCAAAGAAAACAGCTCCCTTCCAGAGGGGTGGAAACAGGGCTGGCTTTCAATTGGGATGCGTGGGCCCCTGGGGGCTTCCCGGGGCACCGTTGCTGCGGGGGGCAGGATGGGCCCCCACATCTGAACCACGTTTTCCCCCCCAAAGGCCCCCCCGGGTGGTGACCCCTGCATGGTTGACGCAGGGCCCCTGGTTTTTAACCCTTTGGGGTCCCTGGCCACCCCTTCACCTTTTTTGCCAACAGATCTTACCCCCTTTTCCCATAATTTGGCTCCTTTCCCGGGGTTTTTTAAAAAGAAAATGCCCACCGAGAGTATCTGATTTTTACCCGCCAACCCCCCCGCACGAGGACTACTGCCGCCGCGCCCGCTGAGCCCCGTGCCGCTACTTTTTTGGCCCCCGCGGGAAACGGGTTTTTTACCCCGTGGGCCCCTTGGGTCCCGACCTCCCCACTGCGCAACCCTGCGAAATCACGGCCCACAACCCACCCCTGGCGCCCCCTGCCCGATAAACCCAAACCCCGAAAGCCCTCCCTTTTCCTGACGATGATGAACCCTTGCCTCAACCCCGGCTCCCAAGTGGGGGCGGGTACATCTCAAAAAAATTTGTGTTTTTATCCTTTACTGCGCCTCACAAACCCTCTTGGGGATGCAAGGCTGACCCCCACAATGACCTCCCGTTCCACTCTCCCCATCTTACTTTTCTGCCTACTGCAAGAAGCAGGGGAAAATTTTGGGCCCCTTTTTTTCCTGCCAAGAAACTGCCTTTACTGCCCCCTCAAATTGTTCTTTCCCCACTATATAGTGGCGCTGAGCCCAACCACATAGTAGATCCCCTGGGGTTGAAAAAACCGGGTTGGGCAGACGGGTTGAGGACAGGGGAGGGCCTTGGGCCCGCTCCCGGGCCATGCCAACAAAGGGTTTTGGGGCGAAATTTTCCCCCCGACTCCCTTGGGTGGGGTTGTCAGATGTCTTTTGGGGGAAGTGGAAGACCATCAAGCAAAAAGAACCCTTGGGTTGCTGAACAACACAAAGGCCCCCTAGAAGACCCGCGGCATTTTTGGCCTCCCCCGAGGGGCCCCTGCTGCGACCCTCCCCTTCTGTGCTGCGACCTGGGGCCTCCCCAGGGAAAGTTTTTGGGCCCCTTTCAGGTGAAGAGCCTGCCCCCCTCTCTTCGCCCTACGTTTGTTCTAAAAAAGTACGGGCACGTTTTATGAAGAATCTTTTTAAAAGAAAAAATACACACCCTGTATTTGACTCCAAAAGAAAACCCCCTAAGAAGCTTGGGGAACCCTTGAAAAAAAATTGGGGCTCCACAAATGGGGGAGAAAAATTGGGCTTAAAGGGCCCTTTTTAAAAACCCCCCGTGGGATTTTAAAAGAATATTTTAAAGGACCAAAAAAAGGCTTAAATTTAAACCCTTTGGGTATGAAATTAAAGCTACAGGCAAAATTTCTTCTTTGGAGGTGAAAAAGATCGTTTTTTTTTAGTTACCCCCCCAAAAGCAGAACAACGCTTTAAAAACTCCCTTATCCCAAATTGCGCAAAAAAATGAGCAAACCCCAAAAATTTTCCAAACTTTGTAGCGGTTAAAATGGGGTGTATTTTTACGGTACCAAAAACAAAAAAAAAACTTGTAATTAAAAATTTTGGGTTTTGAAATTTTCCAAAAGGCCCCAAAAAATTTTTTTTTTGGCCGGGGAAAAAAACCTTTTCTTTAAATGATCACAACAGCAGAACCCAAAGCTTTAAAATTTAACCCCCTGGGTCTAAATTTCGCAAAAAAAAAATGAGCAACCCAAAATTTTTCAGCTTTGTACGTTTTAAAATTGCGTTATTTTTTTTGGGACAGAAAAAAACCGAAAAACTTTCAATTAACCTTTCGGTTTTGAATTAAAGCAACAGGGAAAATTTTTTTTTTTTTTAGCGGTGAAAAAGAACTTTTTTTTAGGGGGAAAAAAACCCAAAACAAACAACGCTTAATTTAAACCCCTTGGGATCTTTAAAATTGGGGCAAAAGTAATGACAACCAAAAATTAAACCCGCTTTTGTAGCATGTTAAAAATTTTCGTGTATTTTAACCCGGGACCCAACAAAAAAAAACTTTTAATTAACCCCTTTGGGTTTTGAAATTTTCAAAAGGCAAAAAAGTCTTTTTTTGGCGGTGAAAAAGAACGTTTCTTTTAGTGACCACAACAGCAGAACAACGCTTAATTAACCCCTGGATCTAAATTGCACAAAAGAAATGAGCAACCAAAAATTAAGTGGTATTTGGATTGTAAAAACACTGTTTCTTTAACTGAATACAACAGGAACAGGCTTAGATAACCCTTGGATATTCAATGTGCTGAAGAATACCCCACAAAATCAGAATTAGAACGTAAGAGAAGCAGTCTCTGAGACAAGCTGTGACACCCCCCAAAAATCGCTGTATAAAAATGAGTTCTTTAGTATCTGCTATCATAAGCAGCCGCGGCAGCACCTTCCCTACTCAGTACAGTGAGAGCGGTATGAGCTCCCAGCGTTCCGCCGGTCTCTGATTGGCTTCATCTCTGCACATGTCATGTAGGCTATGCCCTTCTTCCTCCCAGAGTTCTTTGCTCCATGTAACGCCGTGTGCTCGCAGCCATTTTATCAATCAAAAGCACGCTTCATTCCCGCGAAGCAACCCAAACTTCGACTTCGTTCAGAATCGAAGTTTTCCTGAAATTCTAAACGAATTCCACTTCGGTAGAATCGATTCGCCCAGCTCTAATAGCATCACGCACAGAATGCACTACTATATTCCTAAAATATACAAATCAATCACATACTCCAGCAATATATTTAAACAGATGTGAATGTCCATCATCACAGGTGGTCCAAGCTGTTAATTTGTGCAGAATTTGCCCACAATTACTATTCACAACAGGCTATGAACAAGCCCAAGTATTCCTCAGCTGATTTCTGCACAGTCTTAGATACCTGTTGCTGTGAACGTTTGTCATAATATTTAAAAAATCTGGAAAGAGGTTCACAAGATATTTGAAGTCACTGATAATAAGGGTATGTTCATACGGCGTCTTTGTGGGGCATATTTTGGCATGTAATTAAGCTGCAACACACCCAGTGTACGCCCCGCAAATACGGTAATTCACAGCTCTCATTGAGAGCTATGGTTACCTGTTGTTTTCCTCAATGCGTATTATGCGCCGGGAGAAAGAACTGACGTTTCCATGTGTATATATACTCTACAGGGGGGGAAAAAGTGACATCATCTATTGATACATTTTCAAATGGTGATATCTAGCATCGGTAGTTCATTCCACAAGAATGATTAAATTAAAAGTTGTAGCTTTATTGGATCCCCATTCTGCATTCACTCCCAAAAATTCATAAAGAGGTGTTACCCCGTCCCCTTCGCCCCATTGTCAGTGGAATTGGCTCATTAACAGAAGATTTAGGGGAATGGCTGGACAGCCTTCTTCAGCCCATGGTCTTGACATTACCTGGTTACATTAAAGACACCAAGAGTTTGGTGTCAATTATGACCCAGGTTCCATGGAATCGTGGCTTCTCATGGCTGTCATGTGATGTGGTGGCTCTTTATCCCTCCATCCCACATGACAAGGCAATCACACTTTTACAAAGTTTTCTTCTTAAGTACAGCAAATACACCAAAGAAATTAATGAGTTTATTGTTTTGTCAATGGAGTTTCTCCTTACTAATAATTATTTTTCTTTTGATAACAAATTTTATATCCAAAAACAAGGAGCATCTATGGGAGCAAAGTGCTCCCCGGTATTGGCTAATATTTACATGAGTGTCTGGGAGGAATATTATCTCTTTTCCGACGCTTGCCCTTTCTCCTCCCACATCAGGTGGTATGGGAGATATATTGATGACCTCCTCCTGGTGTGGGAGGGGGACGCGGCTTCGGCATCATGTTCCAATGATTACATTAATTCCAAAAATTTTTATTTAAAATTTACGTCCTTTTGGTGTGAAAATACCATCTCTTTTTTAGATGTCACACTAACTGGAACAGTAGATACAGGAGTTATGGTGTCACCTATTAGAAAAGCAACCGCAGAGAACTCTACTTTAATGGCTAGTTCTCTGCACCCACGACATGTCACTCAAAATATTCCGCATGGAGAACTTGTTCGGATTAAGAGAAATTCTTCTACTGATGACATTTTCTTGAAGCATTCAGAAAGTACCATCCAAAGATTAAAAACAAGGGGCTATTCGAATAAATCACTTAAAAAAAGCCGTAACAAAGGTTTCATCGCTTGCCAGGAAACATATTGCCATCCTAGAAATCTAAGACAAAAGATACCGCATTAGAATTTCTCACTTTTTCAACTACATATAGTTCCCAATATAGCAAAATTGTCAGCATTATTAAAAATAATCTACCCTTGATATATATTCAACCTAACATGAGAACCATGATTAAAGACAGGGTTAAATTTGTACCCAGAAAAGCTCCTTCTTTTGGCAACATTCTTTCTCCGAGCTTGTTCAATTCACGATCAGGCATTAATAATAACAAGAATTGGTTGTCTGTAAAAGGCTCTTATCGATGCGGTCACAACAAGTGTATTACTTGTCAATATATGCAAACAACCCAAAGCTTTACAGCATCTGCTACAAGTAAAACTTTTGAAATTACATCGTACATTAATTGCTGCACTCATAATGTTATCTATCTAATCACTTGTTATAAATGTTCCTTACAATATGTGGGTTGCAGCCAAAATAGCCTTAAAACCCGAATTTGCAGACATATTTCTGACATCAAGAGGGCTGAATTTACACATGTGTCTATGGCATCGCGACATTTCGCGGAATGCCATGCGGGTAGCCTCGCCTCTTTCACATGTTGCGGTATAGAGGTGGTCTGCAAACCAGCGAGAGGAGGGGATATGAGGAAAAAGATCTTATCCCGGGAAGCCTGGTGGATTTTTCAACTTAACACCAGGTTCCCAATGGGCCTCAACAAAAGGCAGGATATTATGTTTCATTATTAGATATGTTACTTTTTTTGTTTTTTTCTCTTGGTTTTTTTTTTTTTCGTTCTGTGGCCCTCTTTTTTTTTTTACTGCCTTTTCCTTGTCCTTTCGGTTCCCTCCTCATTCATTTTCTCATTATGCAATGTAAAGCTTATTAGACAATTTGTAGTATATATAAGTTGCATTGTGTTTGATTATTTTAACTAGTTCTTTTATCAGCATTGTGTATAAAAGGAAGTCATGTTTTGCTTGATGTCACATCATGATTAAGGGGGCGGTCCCCCGAAACGCGTTGATGTATACAGCCATCACAATGCTATTTGCACAAAAAATGGTCCTTAATTTTTAAAATGATCCAATAAAGCTACAACTTTTAATTTAATCATTGTTGTGGACTGAACTACAGACGCTGGATATCATCATTTGAAAATGTATCCTTTACTTTGGGAGCAGTGCTTCGGGGCTCCCTTATCCCTGCGACTGGTTCAACACATCTGAGTCTGGGTGAGCTGAAACATTTTTGCTCTATTTTTTGATCATCTATTGATGCGCTTCGGCAGAATCTGTGTCAGGTAGACCAGACGACTATGAGGATGGGCAACACAAAATAGTAACTCTGACACACTAAAATTTTTTAGCAGGGATGCCAAAAAGTGTGTGAGTGAAATAGACAGGAAAGTACAGACAGTTTGTGGATTAACCCTATTCAATAGAGCTAATCTGTGTCAATAAAATACAGAATAATCTGCTACATATAGGGAGACATGTATGATAATAGAAGGGGCTAAGTGAATTTTAGTGTAAATTGTGCCTGAATCTATAAAAGGGTTTTTTTTGCGCTCATAACTGGTGTCTAAAGTTCGAAGCACCTTGCCTGTCTGTTTAGCGCATAACGGAACTTTGGAGCATTACTAATGAGCGAAATATGTGTATAGGCTATATATAGGCTAGAAATAAAAGAAAAGGCATTAGAATATCATGTCAGTGAATAGAAACTATGGTACTGATCTTGCTTGGTGGACCACAGATCCCAGAAAGAACTGTGGCGTGCTGGTTCTTGCCGTATCTAGAATAAAGGGTGAGAGAAGCAAAAATAAATTTCAACACTGATCTACATCAAATAAAAATTCCTTTCATTTTATGTAGTAAAAAAATAAAAATCTGAACATTTTATTTTTAACATAATTCAGAAAAATATAGGTCAGTGGGTTATTTTAAAATTAATTTTAGATTCTATTAATTTTAAATACATTTTATAGGAGATATTTTAATATTTTTGAGATATGTATTTTTATATTCATTTAATATGATACTTTTCATTTATATAGTTTAATTTTATATAGTTTGATAATTATCAGAAATTACTTTTTTATTATAATTTAAGAAATAATGGACATTTTTTTTGTCCTTATAGCAACTCTAGCTCCACTTCGACTCCTCAGGCTCAGCCAGACTACTTTGAAATAGGTCTGCCTGTTCCAGCAGTAATGCGCCTAGTTTTGCCGACCCGCATTCATATATGTGTCTAATAGTTCGAATGTGGTGTGACACGCCTCCAGAACGCCCCCAGAACGCCGCAACAAGTTAGGTGCATAAAGAAGTATTGTATCTGTTGAACAATGCCCCAAATATGTTCATTTAATGCGCCAAACAGCACACACCACTCACTTTGCCGTATTTTATGCCAGAAAAGTTTGAAAAACCCTTTCATATATGTCTCCCATAGTGGCAAAATCCACTTTAGAAAGTCATCATGTGAATATCGCCTAAAGGTAGGAGAACAGCCGAGAACGTCTGTGGCAGCCTGCACCAGGTCAACTAAACGGTATGGCCATGGACATTCAGGCCATGTTCACACGGCTTAAAATGGGCAGTATTTCGGTCCGTAATTACGCGCCGAAGTATGCAAATTATGGGTTGAAAACGGCCCATTCATTACGGTAATCCACAGTTCTCATAGAGAACTATGGATTACGTCTCCTCTCTTTGCTCGGCGAATCCGCCGGGCGGGGAGATAATTGACATGTGAATTACCAGTGGCGTATACGCGCCGCTGGTTATGCAAGTCAATGGGCCGGCGAGGTGCCGGCCCCCAGCACCCGCCCCCGCTCCCGCCCCGCCCCCGTCCATACGGCGTAATTGCGGGGCGTAATAACGTCCCGCAGTTAAGCCGTGTGAACATAGCCTCAATGCTCATCAATGTTCACCGATTGCTAATGCCAATGTGGTTTTGCCAGTGTTAACCCCGGAATTTCAGATTTTTCTTCTCCACTTCGTGGTCATCAATAGGTTTCCTAGGAAATTAAAGAAAATTAACACTGTCTGCAAATCCTCAGTAAATTTTTAAGATTGACTAAATCAAAATTTTAGCTATGACCTAGGTTCAGACCTCCTTGTTGTTTATAAGGGTAAAAAGTCTTAGACAATGCATCCCAGCCTAGCCAGCACCAAATAGACTGCAGCTTAGTAAACAACACCTCTGGTCTGTGACTATACCAATAATGAGACAAATAAAATGTATTGGCGTACATTTACATATGATTTTTGCACACAGAAAAATACTTTTCTTGTAGAAATAGCTTGAATACCTCAATTCTAAAACTTAAAGCTGTTGTAAACTGTCAAACTATGTACTTCATTTTAATTAGTTTTGACCTTTAAAACTTTCAATTAGTTTTGAAGGATACTGGCCATTGAAAACAAATTTAAATGTAAATTTGTAGTGGACTGCATTTAGATGAAAATACAGATGGTCATTTTTGTATAAAATAGTCCAGGTCTTCCAATCATTAGTAAAATCAGCAGAATCGTATTAGCTTGAAAACTGTTTATAATGTTCATGCTGCCAATGGACCTTATCAGATGTGGATAGAAATTGTAGGTGCTTGAATCTCATCTACAAGATCAGGTTATGTTCAGCTTAATTGTTTAGAACAAGATATCCTATATATTCCATCTAGAAGTCAAATTATCAAAATGGAAAAACTGCCCACTCAGACAATATGTGAGAACTAGGTTAAACTGAAATTGACAGGGTCACCCACTTCTGTATTCATGATAAGCTTGTCAGCTCAAGTAGGTAGCTACTGATGTTAAAAGCAGATAACTTTCTTAATATGCTGCATCTAAAGAATTGCAGGTTTGCAGTTTTTAGTATGGCTAGAAGGTGGAAAGCACACAAGTTATTATTAATATTCCTGCAGGCTAACACAAAATCTTTTACAAGGCATGGGTTTATTCCAAAAATATAAATGACAGTATTTGATTATCATGGTTTCTAAAAGCACATTCAATAGCATTATGAAGTGGTTAAAGCTTCAGGCCCGCATACGTTGGGGAGGAAGGCATACATTTTCTATATAACAGGCGTTTGATAGAATCTATGATAGAATCTATGACTTTTTTGGCCATTAAACAGGTTAGTAAGGTAGTTAATATAACATTAGTGACAAATGGCCAGTGACTGCAAATCAACAAAACTAGCTTATTGTCACTGATGGAAATTACATTGAACAATTCTAGGGTGCGGGTAGAGATAGAGAGGATTTGGATAGAGTATGGGCCACATGTATGAAAACTGTCTAGGTCTAAAATTCACTTTGTTGCCTTTCATTCTACCGGAGCACTATATGAAGTTAAAAGGGCACTCTGATTGGTTGCTTTGGGCAACAAAGTTAATTTTAGACAGACAGCCATATTATACATATATATTATACTTATACATATGGCCCTATGTCTTTTCATTGTTAATAAATTTGTGTTATAAATACTGAGGCTATAATTTAGCACTGTCCTTCTTCTTCAAACAAACTGTATATGCAGAAAGCCTCCAATAAATGTCTCCAAAAGTCATCTAACAATGCTAACTTTAATGTATTTTTTTTCTTTATTTTTATTTTAAATCATGCTTTAGCATTTTTTTTTATTTTCTTTCCTGTGGCATAAGACAGATTTAAAGATCATGCCATTTAAAGATATCTAGTTGAATAACATGATATGTAGTTTTAAAAAAAACACAATTATTTACACAAGAGTTTATCTTTGCAAAAAATTAATTAAAGTCTATGGAAGAAATATTCACACCTGAGAAAACTGGAGCAGTTTGCTCATAAGGAGTGGGTCAAAATATCCGTGGACAGGTGCAAAAGTCTTATTGAAAGTTATAGAAATCAAATGTTTGTGGTGATTGCCTCAAAAGGTTGTGCAGCAACATATTAAGTTAATAATAGCAACATTTTTGCCCAGGCCAGTTTCATTAGTTTTTTTTTTTATATCTTTCAGTTAAACCACAAATCAAAACACAATGTTTGATTTTTTTTAGTTGATTTTCAGTCAATTTAAATTTATTATTATTGTTGTCAGTTTCAAGTTACTTCAGTGACCATTGTTGTTTTTTCTTTACTTAAAGGAAGGGTATCAATAATTTTGAAAAAATATAGATACAGTACATAGCCTACCTCGCTGCTGCTGTTATTATTATTATTTTTTATTTTTTTTATTTGAAAGTGCCATTGATTCCAGGGCGCTGTACATTCGAGGGGGTTACATATATAACATAAGTCAAATGAGTACAATGATACGTGATGCATGACAATTGGCACGACAGAGGGAGAGAGGACCCTACCCGCGAGGGCTTACAATCTACAAGGAGGGGGAAAGATACAGACGGTAGGGGCAGACATGTTTGTGGAGGATGTAATGACAGCAAGGTTAGTGTAGGTTATAGGTAAGCCTGAAGAAATGGGTTTTCAGATTGCTTTTTAAAGCTGGTGAAAGTGGAGGAGAGTCTGATGTGTTGGGGCAGTGAGTTCCAGAGTGTGGGGGAAGCACGGGAGAAATCTTGGAGACGGTTGTGTGAGGAGCTGATAAGGGGAGAGCAGAGGAGAAGGTCCTGTGAGGAGCGGAGATTGCGTGAGGGGAGATATTTGGAAAATAGGGCAGAGATGTATGGAGGGGAGCGGTCATGGAGAGCCTTGTAGGTCATGGTTAGTAGCTTGAAATGAATTTGCTGGGCAATGGGGAGCCAGTGAAGTGTTGTTTTATTGTATTCTCAGGCATATTTCTTATCTGCAATTGAAAATCCTCGTTGGCGGCTTCCAACAAATATATGATCCAAGGAAAATGAATGAGGAATCCAAATGTATATCCTAAAAATATACTTTATTGAAAAAATACATACATGATAAATGCTGTATTTTCAATGCAAATATCAAGAACAAAAGATTTACTGTATAGATTCACATTACTTAGCTATACTAATTCAAAAAGTATAGATCATTACTTTTTATTTCAAAATAAAAATGTTTTAAAATTGACAACTGTCTTGGGTTACTAGCCGCCATTTTAAATATACAGTACCTGTTTGCCAAAATATTGTTTGGATTTGAAGAATCAATCATATACAGTGGGTACGGAAAGTATTCAGACACCTTTACATTTTTCACTCTTTCTTTCATTGCACCATTAGGTAATATCAAAAAAGTTAATTTTTTTGCTACATTAATGTACACACTGCACCCATCTTGATAGAAAAAAACCTAAATGTAGCATATTTTTCAAATTTTATTAACAGAAAACTTGAAATATCACAATGTCTTAAGTAATCAGATCCTTTGCTCAGTATTGAGTAGAAGCAAGCTATTGATCTAGTACATGCCATGAATCTTCTTGGAAGTTTTTACACGTTGATTTGGGGATCGCTCTGACAATTCGTTATGCTATGCGAGACTCCTCGTCCATGTTCCCTCAGGTTGGATGGTGAACTTGAACGGAGCAGGCCATTTTCAAATCTCTCCCAGGAGAGTTGCTCAATTCGGATTTATTGGTCATGGTCTGCTGTGCTGGGCCAGTCAGCGAATGGGCAGAGCCACTGGCTTTGTTATTTTAGCTGTGTGTCATATGAGTCCTTTGTTCTTGTTGGAAGATAAACCTTTCTGCTCCAGTCTGAGGTGCGCAGATCACTCTGGAAGTAGATTTTCATCCGGATATCTCTTAAGCTTGGCTGCATTCAGTCTTACCATCGAATGGCAACCAGTTGTGTCCTGTCCTATGCAGCTGGAACCCACCCACCCCCCACCCCCCCATAGCATAATCTGTCACCTACCGATGTTTCACTGTTGGGATTGTATTGGGCAGTGATAAACATTGCCTGGGTTTTTCTCCACTCCCACCGCTTACACTTAACACCAAATATAGTTTACATAATTCAACGACATCAGGGACTTGGAATCTTAATTCTCAAAGTCCCAGGGAACCTCTCATGTGTTTATTTTGCTAACTGTATGCAAGCTCTCATAAGTTTGTTATTGCACTGAGAGAAGCTCCAATCGGACACAGCACTGTCCATATAATGCCGAACCGTGGAGAATCTGCTGTGATAGTTGACTTATGTGTAACTATCTCCCATCACCCCTACGGCACCTGTCTGCAGCTTCAGGTTCCACGAGTAGTTCATTCGGGCTCTATTTACCTCTCCTCACCAAGGCCTTACTCCATGTTTGCTTAGCTTGGCTGGATGGCCAGGCCAAGGAAGTGTTGTGGTCATCCCAAACTTCATCTCCTATTTAAGATTTCTTGAGGCTTCACTGTATGCTCTTAGGAACCATGAGTGGCTTGCAAAAATTGTTATTGGTTGAGTAACCTTGGCCCGATCTTGTGCCTTGCCACAATTCTTCTCTGAGCTCTTTGTTTGCCTTGGCAGTGTCGTTAGACCTCAAGATTCTCATGTGCTCTAACATGCACTGTGAGCTGCAAGGTGCTTATATATACAGGTGTGTGCTTCCTAATCAAGTCCAAATAATGGTTAATTAAACAGAGCTGGACTCCCATGAAGGAGTAAACCATCCTCAAAGAGTATCAGAAAGAAATGGTCACATGTGAGTTTAATAATATGAAGTGTCATGCAGCAAAGGGTCAGGAATAGATCTTATGACCAAGTTATAATTCATTATTTTTTTCTTGGTTTGCTAAATTTGCAAAAATAACTACGTATATCCTGTTTTTGTCTTTCAATATGTGGTACAGAACAAGTACATTAATTATGAGCCTAAAGAAATGAACATTTTTGGATCTTACCAAATGGCTGTCATGAAAGAGTGAAAAATTTAAAGGGGTTCTTGAAATGTCGTTCCATACCGCTGCTGGTGTATTAAATTTCTACATGTGTTTAAGCTCATAATCATGACAAGTGATATGAGAATGTCTGACAAGATACTCTGTGGATTTATTACTTCTTTATCTTCTGTACTTACAATTAGTAAATTAATCTTCCTTAACAGTAACCGAATAGATATACTCATAACTTACAGTGTTATTTTCATATCCAACCTCAGACTCAGTTGTTTATCGAGACAGTCTCATAACTGTTCCGTCTGCCTGATGCTGGCCAATCCAACACAAGAATATTTGCTTTTATTATAGATACAATTAAATTATGATATTGAACAATACAGGTTATATTGCTGAAAGGCCTTGAAGGGATACATAAATCCTATAACCCTACCCGGAAGGATAGTTCCCAAGCTAATATTTAAACTGCAGTCGTATTTTAGAATACATTGAAAGGATAAGACAATAAAATCGTGCTACCTGACATCATCCAGAGAATACCTATGATCTAAGCTCAGCACTAAAAAAATCATTTTTTCTATAATAAACAGTATATAAACAAATGTGTTTTACTGCAAACAACTTGTAATGGATCATACTTTATAATCTCTAATGCCATCTAATCATCTCCTTTCTTTTCACAGGTGTGTCACCTCTATTGAACCACAAACCCCAGCACACCTGCAAAATGTATCTGTTGTATCCAGTGCTGGTATTTGTCACCTCTATTGTACCTCATGGCTCAGCACAACTTGATATATCGTATGAAGCATCTAGTTGAACTTAGTGAGGTTATGTGTGCCACCTGTACTACTGAAACGAACAAAGACAGCAAAACCTGAGCTAAAAAAATACGTTATGTATTCAGTGCTGGTGTGTGTCAACACCATTGAACCACAAAGCTCAGCACAACTGCTGTATGTATCAGTTGTACTCAGTTGTACTAGCATGTGTCACCACTATTGAACCACAAAGCCCAGCACAACTGCTATATGTATCAGTTGTACTCAGTTGTACTAGCATGTGTCACCACAATTGAACCACAAACCCCAGCACAATTGCTATATGTATCTGTTGTACTCAGTGCTAGCATGTGTAACCACTATTGAATCACAAAGCCCAGCACAACTGCTATGTGTATCTGTTGCATTCAGCCTTACTATGTGTCACCACTATTGAACCTCAAAGCCCAGCATAACCATGCCTTCCAACTTTTAGAGATTGAAGACTCTGACCACACCCAAACAAATTACATCAAACCATGCCACACCTAACAGAATAATGCCCCCTGCAGCAGACCAGCAGCAACACAACAGTGGCATTAATGGGAGTCTTAATAAGTCTATTTATATAAAGTGAATGATTTGTATATACATGATAATTTTATACAAACCGTAAATCTACTGTTATACCTCAATTCATAGTGGTCAAGCAGATGATTATATAAAGAACGATTATATAAATGAGCAAATATCACCGTACTGTTGACAGACCAATAACCAAATCCAGGATAATATTAATAAAGATTACCAACAGATACAAAGATCAAATGAATAACCTAGGCCACCTATACAACCACTATTAACACCACCACAATTACTATGAATCAGCCACGTTCCGACAAATATGACCATTGTTATCACCACCAACAAAATGTATTTAAATTTATTTTTTGAGAATTTAAACAATTGCAACCAATTTATAATGTATTACATGATTTTCCTAATTTTAAGAATTTTCAATAATTAAATTATTTTTATAAAAAAAAAAACACAATGTTAGCCCCCGCCCCCCCTAATTTTTTTGTTCCATAACCATTCAAGGTAAAATCCGACGTCTGCAGACTGAAACTATCAGAATGTAAGTCCAATTGTACTGGTCCGCTTCTAGTGTTGAGGGCCTAGCGTTGTGCTATCGAGATCGAACGATATCGAAATTGTCGGCCGCAATTCGATATAGGGATATGTGATTGATTGTGAGATCGATTAGTCGCGATTACCATAAAAGTCTATTGGAGACGCAACAACACCTTCATTATATATCTACCCACGACAATGCTGGAGTAAGCGAAATATGAACATCCGCAACAGTCAAATGGATACGTTGTCTACATCTTAGCAACACACTTTAGGTGTAATAAAAGTCACAGAAAGTAAAGTCACAGAGCGCATTTTACTTAAGCCCAGTCTTGTTACCAACAGCCGAGACCTAAAACCTGCATCACCCACAAATTAAAAATGTGGCCAGAAGGGCCCTATGATTGAGACCAATCATGTTACTTGGTGAACTGGTAACAATTGAATATCTCCTGTCCTGGAAGCGCATCAAGAGCTCCGCAAGACCTGAATGACCCCCAGCAATATAAAAAGGGTGCCTGGGTAAAAAAGGAGTTTCTTTCAACCACCATAGTTTAATATGAAACTGGTACATAGACTATAGCCTGTGCCTGGGCCACAGCATGATCCCCAAGTACCTTGCATGACCCACACATTTAAAAAGTGCCGGAAAAAGAGAGTCTGTTCAACCACCATTTATAGGTTGAACAGGACATTGAGACTTTATGGATCCTGTCCCTGGCCACAGCATGATCCCCATAACCTGCATGAGCCGCCCACTTTAAAAAGTGCCGTGGAAAAAGAGTACTTCAGCCACCATTTTTAGTTGTAAATCTGAACATTGAGCTTATACCTGTCACCTGTGTGTGCCACAGCAATTGAGCCCCAAACCTGCAAATACCCGCTCACATTTAAAAAGTGCCGGAAAAAGGAGTCTTTCACCACCATGTTTATTTTCACTGTACAGTTGGTGATGGGTACTAAACCTTTTCCATGGGCCACAGACATAGACCCCTAAACCTGCAGTTAGCCCCCACATTTAAAAAGTGCCGTGGAAATATGAGTTCTTTAAACCACGCATTTTGATTTGAACTTGACATTTGACTGATATCCTGTCCTGGGCTCACAGCATAGCCCCAATGAGCCTTCATGACCCCCACAATTAAAAAGTGCTGGAAAAAGAGTCTTTCAGAAACGATCCCAAGTGTTAGTTTCACTGGGCATTTGACTATACCTGTCCTGGCCACAGCATGACCCAGGCCGGAGATACAGTGGTGCGGGTGAAAGCACCGCTGCGTCCGACAGTACTATTAACACGCAGGTTTAAAATGCCCTGAAGACGGCACAACGCGAAAACTTTCGTTCTTGAAGCAGAGTGCGATAGGCGTTAAGTTATGTGATAGCGTCCAGCCTTCCTCTGTACACAGTCAATAACCTGGGTAGCGCTTTGCCCCTCAGTATGATGGGACCGAATTAAGCTTTCACTTGGAACTACTGGTGAGGTGTGCACATCTCCTGTTACCCCCAGGTGTCCCTTATCATGGCATATCTTTTCTCGATGTTAACTCAACGTGCTTGGAGGAAATGTTCTCTTAATCTTTGTTCTCTTCCGTGCCCATAACTCCATGTCCTCTAATAACCTACATCTGGACAGTAGTGGGAGTTGTGTTCCTGTACCTCCCTTGAACAATTCAGAGATTTTTTTAACTGCTATTTTGTACTAGCAAGTTTTTTAGTACTTTAATTCTAGAAAACACATTTTATTAAAATAGATGGAAACCCACCAATGTCCTTTGTTTCTACTTTTATTTCTGATTGTATAAAATGGGTTTGTCAGAAACAGGGATTGATAGCTATGTTAAAGATCCCCCATTGGCGAAAAACAAGTCAATTTAGCAATAAGAGTCCATTAACAGTGGTCCTACCTATTCCTGTATTCTGACAGCACCATCATCCCCCGTAGGAGCCACACATTACAATTGTGAAGAACAAAATGACTGGTTAGAAAAGAACAATTTTTTAGAATAGACCCTGTTAGTATAGCTGCATGTCACAGCAAAGATGCCCCAAAAAATTCAAAGCATGACCCTAGGAACCACTTTTGGTCAAATGAGTAGAACAAATTTCTTAATAGAAACAACAAATTTATAGTAATAGGACCGTAGTATAGCTTGCATGTCACTGCAAAATGTGCCCGCCTAAAAATACAAAACATTTGATCCATGAGAGCACACTTTAGGATCAATTATTGGAATAACTAAATTGTCTGTAAGAAACAACATTATTTTATAATAGTGACCTGTATTATTTGCAGCATTTTCATAAGCAGCATGACCCAAAAAAATTTAAATAAAAATGTACTGTTCTTCATGCCACTGTTAAAAATTGTGATGAGAAATGCCTAAACTGTAGATATTCCACATTTCGTTTAC
The DNA here is from genome assembly GCA_025379985.1 of Phyllomedusa bahiana. NCBI lineage: Eukaryota > Metazoa > Chordata > Amphibia > Anura > Hylidae > Phyllomedusa > Phyllomedusa bahiana. The sequence continues at coordinate 107,930 of JAODAL010005736.1, read as the reverse complement.
AAAAAGGGAGCTCATGATTTATAGTGCTGTATCTCACTAGCTAAATGGACCCCAAGAAAAATATAAATATGACTATTCTTCAGCCACTATATATAAAATTGATGAGGGAGAAAAGCCACTAAGAAGGGGTTCACATTCTCTGATCCAAATAACCATGATAGATTTTTGCTGTAACTCACAGCAACGATTACCTTCAAAACCATTGACGAAATGCGAAAACTTTCTTAAGATAACGTGAGTAAATGTGAATACGGTGTTGTCATGAAACCTTGCGTTACTTTTACAGTCTCCTCACAGCGCATAACTCACAAATGAACAGATATGGAAATATGAAGAATAAAAAAATTATGCAGTATGGATAACTTGATGCATTTTTAAAAAAAGATTTCAAGAGTGAAACCATTATCTGTTTGAAAAGATATTGAAGTAGTTACTGGCAACTAATCGGTGACCATCGGGCAATAGGGGCCACATACATCATCAGAATCCATGCCTGATCATCTTGATAAAGTCAAAATGATTGCCCTAATATCTGTGTGGAAATTCCGGAAGCGTTTGTTCCAGTAATGACTCCACCAGCTGTGCTGAGAGTTCCGCTCATGATTATGAGAGCGCAGGCTGCTGGGCAGGACAACACCACTATGGCTTACGAGTCAGCTCTGCCATTCGTTTGACCTATTTTTGGATACCCGATAAGTCTATATGGGATCCGGGAAGACATGCAAAACACTCGGTGTTTAGATGCGATATGTCGTGCACCATGATCTTATAAGCTGATCTTTGGTGTTTGATTTGTGTTGCCCTGCATTGCATGCGTATGGAGAGGTGAGGGTTAAACAAAGATGTGCCAGAGATCACCCATTAAGCTTCTGCCACACTTTGCACTGCGGCTGCTTGTCATACGCCTACTTGGTCATCTCTAGTGCAGTTTCCACGTCGCTTGGATTTTTTTCCTCCTTGTACAGATTGGGGGGAACGTGAAAGCAGACGCAACATAAGTCTCCAGATGATCTATCAGCAAGGTCTTCCATTTCTCCCTGTGCATTTTCTCTCTAATTTTTGGTGGGTGGAAGGAAAGAGCTGATTTTTTTATTGTACCGGGGATCCAGGAGGGTGGCCACCCAGTAACTGTTGTTCATATGTGATGGCCTTAATGCGAGGATCAATGTTGGAGGAAATGGAGCATCCAACACTTTCTATGGTGAGAGATGTGGAGCCTTAGATTGTCCCAAGCCTCTGGTCGAGGGGCACTAGCAAACTGATCTTCCTCCATCTTCCCACCTTCGCCTCAAATTCGCGCCAACCTCATCCAAGGCAGGGACGTTCGTAACAACGGTGTCTAGGAATACCTACCTCCTCCCGTCCTCGCTCATCCTGCTTCCTCCGGCAATCAAGCTTCAACACAGCCCTACATGCCTGAGAATGATGCACCCTTGAGAGCGTGATCGCCACCGTTGCACTATCTCTGGATCCCGAACCACTGCCTAATGTAAGACCGATAAAAATGTGTGAAAACTGGTACGGCCTTGTGGATTTACGAGAGAAAGTGCTCCGTGTACCGCATGCTGTGCCTCTCCTCCTCTGTCCGCTGGCGGGACCCTGGTTGGATTTCAGAGTGTCCAACATCGTTCCCAGAACTATGATCACCACATAATGCCTTCATGTCTGACAAGGCATTGTCCGCACTGACCATGTTTAGGTGGATACTCACAACAGGCAAGATGGAGCAGGAGACACTTTTTCACGCTTCCTCTCACTCTCCGAGGTATCAACAGCCCCGAGGGTCCCGTTACCGGGCTTGTTTTTGTCAGGCCATTGGGTGTCACGATCGTGTTACTGCTTAATGGGCATTGCGCTTCTTGCCACATATTCGGCTGGAGCAGTGGGGGGTGGTGGAGAGAGGGTAGGAATTCCAGGCGTGTTTTTGGCCGAAACGTTCAACAAATGATACGGTAGACGGGGAGGCCGATGCTACGCAGCAACGCAGCCAGGCGGGAGCGAAGCAGGGTGCGTAACGGCGGAAGATGCTAACATCATACCTCAGTGCCTTCTTCACAGGCAGTCCAGACCCGTGTAGCTCTTTAGAAATTTTCTGGGAGGATCAAGGTTCAGTGACATTGCCGAGTCAAGGGGATGTAGCTCCATCCTACCGGATTCTACAAGGGCTGGCCAGCATATTTACGCCCGTTAACGCGCACACCACTCAATTTGGGCCGTGGCATCAAGGTTCTTAGTCACCCAGCCAGACGCTCGGGGTCTGCTGTTTTCTTAGAGCCATCCACAGGCTCCTGACCTGTGTTGGGGACGGTCCTCCAATGCAGATTAATTTCAATCACGGCCTTTGGGTTGTCACAGTGCGACGAGATTCCACCAGAGGACCTTGGGGTGAAAGAGCCCTGCACTATCCCATTGCGGTTTATTGAAGAGGCGAAGCGCCGATCCTGAGAGCCACCGTCAACCTCCATATACATTCCACGCCATCTCACCCAGTGAGCTGTACCAGAGATATATGGCCTTGCCGTGCTTACTAGTCCATGGTGTTGGTGGTGATATTGGAATTTTACCGTGGACACAGAATCAGACAACGCTCTTGAAAAATTTAGATGAACTTGGCGGCCAGGTGAGCAGGGATCGGCTTTTCTGGCAAAGAAATGCCTGCCACGGCATCGGTATTTGGGGGTCAGGCGTAGGGCCAAGACGAGACCGGAACCCATCTTGTCCACCAGACGGAAAGTGCAACCAATCCAAGGCCCAAGAAGCCTGGGCAATGGCCGACCTTCAAGAGTCTTTTATGGCTTTTGGATGGTTTGGGTTAAAGTTTTTCTTCTGCTCCCAAACCTGAAGACAGAAGGCTGGACTGCTAGACAGGCCACAGTACGGCGTGCAGGTCGTCAAACTGGCGGAAGGAGAAGGTAGATGGCTCTCTGTGTGTGGTGCTGGTGGTACTTGAGCGCGGATGGATGCTGAAGCGGAGGCTGATCCCGTGATCATGACTTCTAGAGAGAGCATGGGGCACTAGATCGCTTTGTGGGGCGGAGGTAGGAGGTATGTCGGAGACAAAGGTTGATGACAGTAGGATTTGGAGGCCCGGCGTCGTCTGGCCCTTTTTTGGCCAGTAAGTTCCCACCATTTCAACTCCATGCATTCGCTGGCATGTTTTGACTAGACATGGTTGGTGTTGGTTAACCACTTAAGGTTCTTGCCTCTTCATATTGTTTGTTTACGGCAAAGGCGGCATAGAACATACGCTGGGTGAATCAGTGGCCCTTGCTCAAAGAAGTCCCATGCTTTGAGAGGTCCTGGACCTTTTTGAACTGGCGATAAAGCGAGGAGCGGGGTTTGCGCAGGACCAGTTGGCTGTCGGAAACATGATCAGCGGACTTCTGCGACCGCTCCTCTGTTCCCTTTTGTGTCTAGTGGCGGGACCAAATTTGGTACACTACCTCCGATCGGTCTTCCTCCCTGCCACTGATGAAGCGCACGGGCAAGCAAATTCTGGACGGAAAGACCAGGATAGGAGTACCGCCGATGTCTCATCATCATCATCATCATCAACAACAGTGTACTTGGTCGTCCTGACTTTCTGCATCCAGAAGTCTGCGGTCTCCAAGCAAGAGGGCACTGCAATCGTTGGCCAATCGCTTCCTGTGATTTTTTGCGCGATTGACCACTTTTTCCTTCAACACTGCGTCTTGATGGCATACAGTAACTGGGCGTCAGAGCAGACTAAATCATCCACTTGATCTTTTAACATGTCTTTCTGACCCCACACGGCATTTTGTCAATCAAAAGGTCTTCATACAATTGATTATCCACATTGTGGTTACCCGATGTTGACATTAGGGCCTGCTTCATGTTGGATGGATGCTGAATGGGATGCTGTATGACGAACATTTGTGGCCTGTGACTGCGAGGATCGAGAGGTAAGACTGCTAATGGCAGGTTCATTAACCACTGAAGGACAGATTGGGTCTGGACGATTTCGTTACTTAGATTCACGAGGGGCCCTGACCCAGCGATAGACAGCCTGACGGTCCTTGCAATTGACGATCCTCAGGCATGCGTGTGTTCCCGCCGAGCGACTGGAGGAGAGCACCAACTCTCTTGTACTCTACCGTCCAAGTGCTAGCCCCCTCTTTGCTCGCTTACCACCTCATTTCGCTCCAGGTTCAAATTATAAAAAGTTGTGTGTAAGGTAATGAATAGTTTAGGGAAAGGTGCTGCTTTATTAAAAGATCGGCAAGATCACAGCTGATTCTCAAATCTCCTTCTATTAACTATAACAAAATTTGACTGGATTCAAATTTTAACTGCAAGGTGTTTCACGAACAACCTGGAACTGGGCAATAGGTCCAAAAAACACATGTTATCTGTTATGTTATGGTATAATAAACGGTAAATTTAATTTTTTGTCCCTTTGTTCTAATTCACCTGTGGTGAATTATAGAATTGCTGTTTTATAAATTATACGAGAAGCTGCGTCAATGAACAGTGCAGGGAGGTGCAAAATCAAAAAACATGTAACTGTTATGATTGTTATGATATAGATTAAACGGTAATTTTTAGCACCTTACAATTCACCTGTGGTGTATTATTAGGGAATGCTGTTTTAAATTTACTATATTGCAGGTCAATGAACTAGTGCTGGTTGTCAAAATTCAAAAAACACGCAACTGTTATAGTTTATATGATATAAGGAAACTGGTATTTTTTGCACCTTTCTCCTAATTCACCACAGGTGAATATATAATTGCTGTTTTAAGTTTTAAGTAGTTTCTGCGTCAATGAACAGTTCTGGTGTGCAAAAGACGAAAAAACACTTAACGTTATGTTTGATAATAATAAAAGGTATATTTTGCACCTTTCAATTCACCTTCGTGTAGGAATAATAGAATTGGTGCTGTTTGTTAAGGGATTTACGTAGATGCTGCATCAATGAACAGTGCTGGGTAAACAAAAGTCAAAAAACACGTAAATGTTATGTTTTGATATAATAAACGGTATTTTTTGCACCTTTCAATTCACCTGGGGTGAATATAGAATTGCTGTTTTAAGATTTACGTAGATGCTGCGTCAATGAACAGTGCTGGTGCCCCAAAAGTCAAAAAACACTTAAACTCTTATGTTTTGATAAAATTAAACGGTATTTTTTTGCACCTTTCAATTCACCTGGGGTTGAATATAGAATTGCTGTTTAAGATTTACTTAGTTTGCTGCGTCAATGAACAGTGCTGGGTGCGCAAAAGAAAAAAAAAACACAAAACTAATGTTTTTCGTACGATACACGGTATTTTTGGCAACAAACAACCTGTGCTGACTACAAGATTGCTGGATTGTAATTTAAGTGCAAGGGCATTATTAACAGTCACGGGTTGTAATGGTAAAATTGAACACCTATCTGAAAATTGTATACTGATAATAAAAGTGGAGTTTTGCAGCTAACAAAGAGACCTGCAGTTACTAGAAAAGATGTTTATCCAATATAAGTTCAGGCTGCCCAATATCCAGGAAATATTTCAATAGCAAACTGTTAATAATAAATATATTCCACTACAATATCTACACTAAGTCTTTTTGAACTTTATCCAGTGTTCTTTATAGATAGAGTTTGTCTGTGTTCGCCCGCGGGCCCGCCCCCCCCCCCCCCCCCCCTCACACCGCCGTGAATTTACAGCGGTAGATTGCTGCTTTAAAAATTTCTAGCTAACTACATAAAATCTTCAATCTCTAATCTAACTAAATTGGAAGGATCACAGCTAATAGTAGAGGTTTCTCTGTGCAGGGAAAAAGACTAATTTCGCTGACTGTTTGGCCACAGGCATGTGCGCAGGTCCTATCCCTATGAGACGCTGAAAAGACACTGAGGGGTGAAACAGGAAACGCTGTTCTATGTAAAACGAGGTCATGTGATTTTTTTTCCCGCCAATCGCAACCATACAACCCTCCCAGTCATGATGTCGCACACACATCTCACCCTGCTCTATTCTGTAATCTGATTTGCTGGCCGCCAAAATTACCGGAAGCGCCGACAAAGGCGCGATCTTAATAGATGATGCTCAGATTTTAACCTTAATTATCGCATGATCTGGAAATTTCGATCACCATAAAAACCTTGCCGATTTCAACTTTGTCGATAAAAATCGCTCAACACTAGTCCCTTCCCATTCTTAAAATACCAGCCCTCAGCCACTCCAAATGCAGATCCTCACATTAGAGGATCCGCTTCTGTAACCTGGCTCTTCCCAGAACCCCTGGTGCTTTGAGCATTGGGGTAATGGTGGCAGGGGGTTAGTGACAGCCTTGTGGTGCTGAAAAACACAGCTGACTGACACTAGGCTCGAGCAATAGTAATGGAGACTCGTCTATGAAAAAAAGATCACACAAACATAAAAAGTAAATAAACACTCCCCAACAGCCACCCTCACTAACCATTTTATTAAAGAAACAGATGGAACGCTGGTCCGACATAGTCCACAGAATCCATCGTAGTCCAAAAGGGAAAATTGTAAAAAAAAAATTCAAATGGGGTATCTCCCAGATTTCCACGACACTGAATAGGCTATTCAGTGTCCGGGAAAGATGAGGGACATCCCCCATAGCAGGTGTTCAAGAAAGTAGAGTGACACCCATCCCCCATAGCAGCCAGCCAGACTTTTTTGGTTGCCTCTTGTGGAGGGATATCGCCCAGCTTTCCCAAATACTGGATAGATGTTGGAGGGGGTGACAGAGTGATGCGGTCACTTACATCCCTCTGCTGCTGCTATCGCCTGTGGCTGAGCTGAATAGTCTACCCAAAAGGCCGGGGTGAGCACCCTGCAGCCAGTGACGTCAGGGGAACATCTACCGCCACTGTACTTCTATACTTGCCGGCTGACATCCAGAAAGTGATTCTGCAGAACTGTTTGTGTGTCCCACGGATGCACAAATAATGCAGGGAATGGCACAGTCCTAGGGATTCAGGGCATATGCCCTAGATCCCTGGGACCTCCCAAAAAACATCCCAGGGTGGTCAAATCGGGACTGTCCCAACTAAATCAAGACGGTTGGGAGATATGCATAACTCCTACATGTATCTGTACCATTCAGTCTTGATGTGTGTCACCACTACTGAACCACAAAGCACAGCACAACTGCTATATGTGTCTGTTGTATCTAGTCCTTGTATGTGTCCCCACTATTTAAACCCAAAAGCCAAGCCAACTGTATATGTTTTGGGGGTTGTACTAGCCTTTGTATGTGTCCCCCACTATTTAAGCCAACCCCAGATATATGCTAATGTATTATTTACTCAGGCGGGTTTGCCCACCACTAAATTTTCCTAAAACCCCAAAATAACTGCTTATGTATCTGTGTATCCATTTTAGGTTTTTGTCATCGCTTTTTAAACCCACAAACCCAACAATTGTTTATGATCTTTGTACTCAGTGTTGGTATGTTATTTTAAAGAGTCCCCTTTTAAAACCCACAAACGAAAAAGCGCTGTATGTTTCTGTTGCATAAGTTTTGTAACATTCCAAATCATGCAACTATAAACTAAAAAAAAATATAAAAGGGGACTATAAATTTTTTTTAAAAACATTTCTCTACCTAGGTACATGAAAAAATTTGGGTTGTTAATCAATTTTTGATAAAATATGTTAAGCCCCCCCTCTGAAACTTTAAACAGGACCTCAGTGCATTTGGCCCTGATAGTAGTAGTGTAGTTCCAACCCTTGCATTGAGGTCCCGTTGAAGTTTTGGAGGTGGGGCTTAACATTTTTTGATCAAAAATTTGAACTAAGAACCCAAAAATTTGCACTATCTCATTTTTTAAAAAAAAAAGGGTTTTTTGCATGGCAAAACCATATATTGTTTCTTTTGTAGTCACATTTTTGCCCCTCAGGGCCTAGAAAGGTTGCCCCGGGGGTCTGTATCCAACCACGGGCCCAAATAGTTTATAGGAAGCATCTCCTCCACTCCTGCTGCTGGCTGTCTCCTACTCAGCAATTTGAAGGATCAGCGCACCCTGCCCAGCCTCCCTGAACCTATCTCCAGCAACCTGTGAATATTTAAAGTAGCACCTTATCCCAGGTTGCTGCCAGATTGTTGGTTTCTTTTCCTTTGAGTTCTGGTCTTACATGTTACATAGTTTTTAAGGCTGAAAAAACAAGAGTCCTCCCGTTACCTGTTGTGCTAAAGTGTTGATCCAAGGAAGGGAAAAAAAACCCAATGAGGTAAAAAGCCCTTGTCCTCATTTTAGGGGAAAAAAAATTTCCCTTTTTGTCTCCCAAACTGGCAATCAAAAAATCCCCGGTCAAAAAACCCCCTTCTCCAGAATCCCAGACACTATAATTGTTTTTTATTACACTCCAGAAATGCATAACCCTTTTTGAACTTTGTTATAGAATTCCCATGACAAGTTCCTTGGGAGAGAGTTACAGTTTTACTGTTCTAACAGAAAAAAAACCCTTTTTATGTTTATGTAGAAACTTTGTTCCTCAAGACTAGGGATGCCCCCCCTTTTTTAGACAAAGTCCCGGGTAAAATAAATCTTGGGGAGAACTCTATATTTACCTTTTATGTATTTAAACATATTTATTATGTCACCCCGAAGCCATCTTTTTTCTAAACTAAAAACCCAATCTGCAATCTTTCTGGGTTTTTGTATTCCACCCAGTCCATTTATTATTTTTTTTGCCTGCCTTTGTAACCGTTCAAGCTTTCGAGCTTTCTGTTCACTGGAGCCAAAACTGTACACAAATTCCATGTTGGCCTAACCAGTGACTTGTATAAAAGGGAGGAAATGTTCTCACATGTGCATCTAGGGCCCCCTTTTAAAACACCTCATGAAATATTTGCCTTGGCAGCTGCTGTCTGACACTGGCTGCTACAATTAAGTTTACTGTCCACCAGGATTCCCAAGTCTTTCTCCATGTCATGTGCATAACCTTGCATTTATCTGTGTTAAACCTCATCTGCCACTTCTCTGCCCAGGCCTCAAACTTACCCAGATGCCTTTGTAATAACACATTATCCTCTATTGTGTTGATTACTTTGCAGAGCTTAGTATCGTCTGCAAAGATCAATATTCTACTGTGCCATTCATGTGTAAGATCATTAATGAAAATATTAAAGAGGATAAGGCCCAATACTGAGCCCTGTGGTACCCCAATAGAAACAGGGATCCAGTCTGAGTATGCACCGTTAATTACCACCCTTTGTTTTCTATCACTGAGCCAGTTGCTTACTCACTTGCACACATTTTCCCCCAGTCCAAGCATTCTCATTTTACTTACCAACCTTTTATGTGGCACTGTATCAAATGCTTTAGAGAAATCTAGATATATTACATCCAATGCTTCCCCCCGATCCAGTCTAGAACTAACCTCCTCATAGAAGCTGATAAGATTAGTCTGACAGGACCGATCCTTTATAAACCCATGCTGGTACGGCGTTATACATTTATTTTCAGTGAGATACTCCAGGATAGCATCTCTAAGAAAACCCTCAAACATTTTACCCACAACAGAGGTTAAGCTTACCTGCCAATAGTTTCCAGAATCACTTTTTGACCCCTTATTGAATATTGGCACCACATTTGCTATGCGCCAATCCTTTGGGACATACCCCATTATTAGACAATCCATAAATATTAAGAATAGGGACCTATCTATGACATCACTTAACTCCCTTAGGACACGCGGGTGTATGCCATCTGGACCTGGGGATTTGTCTATTTTAATCTTCTTAAGATGGTGCACTATTTCCTTTGTTAGACAAGAAACATTTAAGTTGGAGTTTACCTCATCCCTCGTCTCATCAACAGAATGGTCATCCTCCTCGGTAAATAGGCTGGAGAAAAAATTGTTTAATGGGTTTGCTTTTTTCTCATTGCCCTCTACAGTCTCTCCCTCAGTACTTTTCAAAGGGCCAACATTTTCTGTTTTAATCTTTTTACTATTTATATAGTTAAAAAATATTTTGGGGTTAGTTTTACTTTCTATGGCAACATGTCTTTCTGTCTCTAGCTTTGCTGCCTTTATCATTATTCTACACACTTTATTTTTTTCCCTATAGCTTCTTAGCGCCTCTTCACTACCCTCCTGCTTTAGTAGTTGACGCTTGGCTATGTCTTCTGCTTACAATTGTTCTCTGTCTGCTCCATGTTCACTGGTAATGTGTGCCATATATCGATTCACATAACATACCACAAGACTACAATTGGGCAGATTCAGGAGCTGAAGCCACGTCGTCTTCAGCAGCAGCAACAGTAAAACACAGCTGGACTCCTACTACAGTGGCCAGGATTAGAGAAAACTCTAACTTAGGCACTTCCTCTGTTGCATCTCACACAGACCATGGCATATAGTTGTTGAACCTTCATATGTCATGGTCAATGATGACTGCAGCATCTGTGATTTGCAGAGAGAGTGGGCTTCTTTTGTCAACCCATCACATCCCTCCCACAAAGTGATTGGTGCTAATGTGTTGCTAACTTAAATATTAAAAAAAAATCTTTTTACAGTATATTTGTATTGTGCGACAATAGAAAAACATAAAAAATATATAAACTTGGTAACATAAACATACTGAGCTCTAGAATACAGTTACCATATCATTTATACCACAAAGTGAATGCTGTAAACACAAAACAAAACAAAATTTCAGTACTGCTGATTTCACCGTCTTCCTATTTAAAAAAAAAAAAGACCCCTAAATGGTTTCATTAAAAATACTTTTTCTGTAAAACCAAATTGTGATATTGCTACATCAATGGAAAAATAAAGGTACAGGTCTCAGAAAGAAGGGATAACACATTGTCAGAGGCTTACCGTGTCAATGTTGTTCTCAGAATAATCAGGATATTTCAGAACTGGATTTGTCTTTATGTGTGTGGGATAAGCACCTCTCATTATCTCACCTTCCTGTCAAGATTAACAGTCTGTATTACTAAAAAACATTTACAGTAGAGTTAGATTTATAAGGCAAATTACAGTCATTGATTTACAATATACATGCCGTTTAGCATTCAAGTCAGAAATTCCTACTTTAGTCTTAGCCACATGACTGTCACATCTTTGCCCTGCACTCATTTCTTTGTGTCTTTGCAGACAAGACTTTCCCAGGAGAACCATATTTTTTTGCTGAATACTTTCGAGACTGTTAAGCCATGTATATTACATTGTGTTTCAGCCATTGACATTTGCAGCACATTTGATGTTGCAATTGTTCTTTCAATAGCTTCAGCAATGTCTAAAAGTTTTCTAATGCTGGAAGAAAATCTTCTACCAGTGCTTGACTCAATGATATTTTCTTCTTTCAGGATGGCACTCAGAACAAACCAGGTTCCCATTCAGCAGGGAGAGATGAATTTACACTTGCAATGTTAAATGTCTAAAATGAAGCATTGTTATGCAGCATACAGCCAGGGTGCTGGCAGAGCAGAGGATGGAAGTAGTAATTGTTTTTGCCCTTGTCACTGTGACTTTACTCACCAAACATCTGATGCCTGCTCTGGCACGCATTACATTGAAGAGGGGGACTTGCAGCTTGGAAGATGGTACTAGTACCCCCAGGGCATACTCCATGATGGTGGTTGTAGTACTCCCCTGCAGTTCTGTGATGGTACAGTGAAATGCCCATGATGTTAAGCGCAGGAAGCAGGAAAGCAGACGAAGTATTAAAGTTAAAACATGAGAAAAGGGGAACATCTCTCCTTGAGGAGAGCACCAGTTAAAGTGTGTAGTGTTTTGACTGCCTTTTAGCCCACTACTTAGCATCTGCATATCACAAGGCATTATGGGAAAGGAGCTGAGAAGCTCACTGCACCCTCTATTGGTTGTAACAAATCCTCAATTTACTTCTGATTCACTGAATCTTTGAGAAGCAAAAAGGAATATTAGACAAGCTAATATCGCTCATCTACATACAACCGTTTCGGGGTCCTATTAAAATGGACATAAAGGGCCACATGTATGAAAACTGTCTAGGTCTAAAACTCACTTTGGTGCCTATTGCAACCAATCAGAGTGCCCCTCTCATTTTTCCAGGGTACTATATGAAATATAAGGGCAGTTCATGTGCCTCCACATCAGGTTCTTTACATGACATGATGGATGTTTGAGGGTCAGCGCGCTGCAGAAAATTATTTGTATTAAAAGGAATTGTCCAATAGAAGAAAATTAATTTCAAATGGAGCCAAAGTAAAACAAGTTATACAGCCAAAGTGTCTGTCCCTCTTTTGCCCCCCTCCACCCTCCCAAAAAAATGAAAAAATGTTGTGAGGTGAACAGAAAACAATTCAATTGTGTCTTTTATTTTATGGGTTTACTTTGTGTTGGAGTTTATGCTGAACAGCATAATTGACATGTTATCTGAATTCTGCGGGTCAGTACAAGGGCCACATTATCACCACTATATAGTGACTAATACCATCATGTTACTAACCAAACAAGTGTACCAAGACCAATAACATCAGTAACAACAATACATAAAGACCATATAATACCACACATACCACTACCATATAGTAAGTAATACCACTATACTGTTACTGACCAAATCAATATACCAAGATCAATAATGCCAATAACAACATCATGACCACATATCACCACCATAAATGGTTTGAATAATACCATTGTACTGTTACTGAATTTAAACCATTACACCAAGATCACTATTACCACGATACAGTGACCACATAGGGGTAGATACCAGTGTACACAGGTTCTGCAGTCGTATTAGTGATTACAGGGCAGTTACATTTAGTAACTCACAGGTGACGTTTTATAACCAGTGTACACAGGCTCTGCAGTCATATAAGTGATTACAGGGCAGTTATATTTAGTGACTCACAGATGACGTCTTATTTGATGAGTTGTTCTCTTTGCCTTTTCATTATTCAACCAGTCCAGACTGCCATGATGACTTCTCCCGCCCATGAATCCCTGCAGAATTTACCACACAAACACGTTAGACTCCAACAGTGAAAGTGCCCCCATTAGATTATTAGGCCCTCATTTGTGCCAGCAATAAGTAGGAACACACTCTAGTAGGCAGGTAGATAGAGCCCCTTCTGGCAGGTAGGCAGGTTCATAGCGACCCTTATAGTAGGTAGGTAGGCAGGTAGATAGGGCCCCTTCTCGTAGGTAGGCTGGTATGTAGGGCCAGTTAAGGCAGGTAAGGTGGTATTTAGGGCCAGTTAAGGCAGGTAGGGTGGTATATAGGGCCAGTTATTGCAGGTAGGCAAGTATATAGGGCCAGTAATTGCACGTAGGCAGGAATATAGGGCCAGTTACAGCAGGTAGGCAGGTATATAGGGCCAGTTATTGCAGGTAGGTGGTATTTAGGGCCAGTTAAGGCAGGTATATAGGACCACGTAGGGTAGGTATTCCGTCCCCATTAAAAAAATAATAAAAATAATACTCACCTTGGCTCTCCTTCCTTCCCCTGCTGAACACCTGTCTTCCGGAGTGGGTGGAGTGACATCATCTAGGCATCTAGTGTTGTCTAGTAGGCCCCAAGCCTAGGCATAGGCTTAGGATCTAGTATAGGCAGCGACATATGCCACCGCAGCCTTCCGTAGGCAAAGCAGTCGATATCAGTGTATACCGACTGCTTTGCCACAGCTGCTGCATGCACCATGCAGGCAGCGGCTGTGAATGCTGTATCGCTGGGTCTATGTAACCCAGGGATGCTGGGGCCCAGTTGCAACTGTAGTGACTAAATACCAAAGAGCCGTAAGTATTCCATGTGTTACTCTATGGTGCCACTGTAGTATGGATACTGTAGTATGTATTGGACTTTTAGTTTTGAAAAAAAATATCATTGATTCTCACTGTCTTGAATTTAACATAAATCACACTAAGAAGAGAGACATAGCCTCAATAGACCCTCAGGGCCTCTAATGGTATATTTATACGCACATTAGTTAAAATTAGCTCTGTACACCTAAACGGGGTTCTGTGGGATGCAGAAATTCTGCAAGCCCCATTTAAATAGGTGGGTTAGCAGCATAAGTTTCTACAGTTTCTCAGTCCTCCTTTATCTCCTTTTCTGCATCCTTTTTAAACACTGTGGGCGAAATGCATGAAATTTGGCCCTGGGCTACACCACCACACAAGCACAGCATCACAGCAGCAATGGCCGCCACACAGCAGCACTACCAGAAAAGGAAAGGTTGACACAGCTTACTTCTCCTGTGCTCCCTGCAAGCATTCGGAGCTCATAGTGTAGTCAGCTTCCAGCCCTGTAGCAGTGTGCCCAGGTGTGTGCAACCAGACGCGACGTTTCGGGGTCACGCCCCTTCCTCAGACGTGACCCCGAAACGTCGCGTCTGGTTGCACACACCTGGGCACACTGCTACAGGGCTGGAAGCTGGCTACACTATGAGCTCCGAATAAAAGACTCATGGACTTACCGTGGATACTCCTGAACTGGAGATCTTAGAAAAACCGCAAGTGCTCCATTGACTTTTTATACATGTTTTGATACAAAGTATAGATTTACATGTTTTGTGGCTTAAGAAGAAGCCTAATAAAGTATTAGAGAATTTTGGATGTTTAAATGAATTTGGAGTGCTTTCTATTCTATGATACAAGGAACGGGTAAGAAGAAGGTGCCGGTATACACTTCATAGCATGTGGTATTATAAGTTAAGAAGTTCCAAATACTATATATACTTTGTTAAATGATATGTTATCTTTATTTTATGAGTTAGTATGATTCTAGTGATAACAAATAGATATGGTTTTCGTTATGTTTTCGTTATGGTTTTCGTTAGGTTTACTACTTTAAAAAAAAAATGCTTTTAAATCTGCTTTGCATTGCTGTATTCTGAAACTAATAACTTTTTCGTGTTTCTGCCTACACAGCTCTGTAGGAGCTTATTTTTTTGCAACGGGAGTGTAGATTTATACTATTTTGTGGCTTATTCTACTTTTTGATAATTTTTTTTTCAATTTTAGGTGGAGGCAAAGGGACAAAAAAGAATGCAATTTTGGTGCTGGGTATTCTGTTTTTACTGCAGTGTTCACCATCTAGGATATATAATGTTGTATTTTAACAGATCAGATTTTTTACAGTGATATCAATTATGTTTACAAATTGTTTTTAGAAAAATAAGGGGGGACATTTATGAAAACTATTTAGATCTAAGACTTTCTTTGTTGCCCATAGTAACCAATCCGAGTTCCGCTTTCATTGTTTCAGAGCACTATATAAAATAAAAGGGGAGCTCTAACTGGTTGCTGTGGGTGACAAAGAAAGTCTGAGACTTAGACAGTTTTCATACATGTGGCCCAATGAGTTTTGAACTTTTTATTTATTTAAACTTTTAAAATGTTTTAAATAATTAGTACTTTACTTGTATTTTTAGTCTCCTTAGGGTATTTGATCACTGTGGGCACTATCATTTATGCACCATTCCGTAAAACGTATATATTGCAGAATAGTTTACAATATTGGTTTTCTTACTTCACTCTGACTCAGTCAGAAAATAAAAGGAGTAGTAAGATGGCAGGCTTTGAGGTTTTTATTAGGCCCTGGCTGTCATGACAGTCAGTAAACATGCTGCAATTGTTGGGCTGATTGTGTTGCGGAACAGAGCACATAATATTTTATAACAGTATGAGTGCCACAGTCAAGTTTACTGTGGAATCTCAGTGGTTAAATGGCTGTGATCAGAGTTCTCTCTTATCCCATCCACTAGTGGCGGATGTGTGTAAGTAACAGCCTGCACCAGCTGGATATAAAGCCGACTACCTTTCTGAAATCATGATGTAACTATATAACATACGTCAGTAAGGGGTTACCAAAACAAAACAGAACATGTACTTCTCCGCTTTATAATTACCTCCTTACACTGGCTTCAAAAAGAAGGAAAGAAATCTGTGAAGGTAGCCCTTAATAGAAATAAGCATATTTTAGCTAATACGTTATGAAGTTATCTATGGCATGACATTTCTGTCATCGTTATATGACAAATTCCAGTGTTTCTAAAATGACAGGGATATTTACTAATTGAAGAAAGTCCTCAACACTGTGAAAATGTCATGATAATGATAACTCCTCATATTGCCTTTTATCACACCAGTCATGTTATCACGCACGCATGTTCTACATTTCACATTCGTATATAACAATGTGACTAGGGCTTAGTTATGTCACCAAGTGTTTTGCAGTAGCACTCCATAAAGCCACATTAGATGTTTCTTCACACACATATTCGTCAGTGTTTTGAAACACTTACAAACTAAAAATACAAATAAAAAAAAGGTATGAAGCCAAGCATTTTCTGTGGAATTTTTTTTCTGTTAAATATATACTTTCCTGCCACTTTTAAATTCTATAAAGAAGATTGTGGGGAAAAAGCCCAGAAAAGATGTCATACAAAGAGCATGCTGGTTTTTGAAAAAATGAGAACAAAAACACAAAAAAATTATACATTTTTGAGGCATTCTTTTTTTTAAGCCAAAGATTTTCAATATGCTCTATCATGCCTTGTGTGTTTTTTCTAACACATATTTTGTGTTGCTTCTCCAAAATAATGGGACCTCTTTATCAATACTGTATAACAGCAAGGGTATGTTCATATGACGTATTTGCAGGACGTAATTGCACTCCAATGCACCCGAAGTATGCCACGGAAATATGGTAAAATTATACTACTCATTGTCACTTCACTCAGTACATGCCAAGGAAAGCGAGAGTCAATGGGGGCCGGGGTGGAGCGCTTTAGAAGTATGCGCTGGCCAGCAGTCTATTTTTGTTGCCCAAAGCAACCAATCAGAGCTTGGCTTATATTTTTCCAGAGTAGTAAAAAATATAAAAACTAAGCTCTGATTGGTTGCTATGGGCAACAAAAATAGTCTCTCTGTTAAACATTGGTGATAAACAAGGCCCTATGGAGATGATTTATTTCTACTTTCTAATATTTAAACTAGTCAAAAAATCCCAAAAATGTATTAATGGGTAATAAATCTGTTGCATGCTTAAGCACTACTGTTTAACACCATTTTTAGTTGGTTTAGTTTACACCGTTGCGCCAAAACGTTGGTGGACTTTTTGGCACACAGGGTCACATGCTTAGCCACACCTTCTTTACGTAAAGCCATGCTCATTTTAGTTAAACCACACCCCTTTGTCAAATGAGGCATAAAAGAGTCTAAAAACTGTCTAAACATATAATAAATGTGGTGTTAATTATGTAGTACAGTATTGGGATTAAGTGTATGAGGTTTTTACTGATGTTTTTTGTGTGTAGTGTGTTTAATATGTCCAGGTAACAATTCCACAAGTACAGTGTTTTTTTTATCCAAAATGTTATACCTGCCTTTGGCTCCCTTAATACACTTTTTTTTTTTTTTCATATTCAAGAAGGTTTTTTATTGAGCGGTAAATAAAAACATAGTCAAACATCTCACAGGATAATCAAGAGAGAAATTATACATGGTATGGCTTAACAAAGTATCCAGATACATCTTTTGAATAATAAAGTGGTAGGAACAAAATTAATACGATCTAGCAATAGACGATTTTCACGTAGGTCTAGAAATACCGAACTAAGATTTATCAGGTCTATTCAAACCAGAGTGTTGGTAGTAATGGAGATTCCTCAGAGTGGGGAGGAGGTGTCCGGAACCCCGGGTCAGACTATAAGGTCTCGAGTGAGGATGTCAGCATCTCCCCCTGTGGGAAATGTCCATTTCACATATCCAAATTGTTGCTTCATTGGCTAGGTCAAACAACAGGAATGCAGCCTTATATCACATTATTTGTGAGGAATTGGAACATAAGGAACTAACGAACATTAAAAACGGAAAAAAGAAGGGGAAGAAATAAACTGTCGGTCGGCTCAGTGACATTATCATAAGGAAGATTTAATTCTGTATCATGTCCTCTGGAACAGCCCAGTGGACCGGGTGGGTGTTAGAGCCACCCTATCCACAGGTGCAATAGAAATCCGTGTTGCAAAAAGAAATCCAGTCCTTCCATGTGGAAAGGTATCTACTATACTGTGTGGATGAATCCGTCCTAAACTCCTCCAACCCCTGCAGCACGTGTATTTCCTTAATCCAATCTGTAATGGATGGACAAGCTGTGGAGAGCCACAGGCGAGGAATGATCATTTTTGCTGCAAGGATTAGAAAAGCAAGGAGATGGGACCTCAAGAGTTTTGTAGGTAAGGGGATATTGAAGAGAAGAATGGTAGAAGGGTCGTTTTGTAATTTAATCCCAGTGATCCTATAAATTATGTCGAGCATCCCAAGCTAGAAGGGCTGTAAAATAGGGCAGCCCCACCACATATGAGTCATAGTACCCTTTTCGGCCTTACAGCTCCAACAAATGTCAGGGGAGCTAGGGTTTATGGCATGGAGCAGAGCAGGGACCCGGTACCATCTAGTAAGTATATTGTAGTTTAGTTCTTTCTTGGTTAACACACTTTTTTAATGATCCATAGATCATGTGATTTAATAAATCCTCTTTGAATCACGGGATTGGTAATGTGAAAAGCACCACAAAGTACGTAAAAAACACAAAAGATATAAACATGAGTTTTTAATCAACAAAAAAACATTGATGGTCTGTGGGGTAAAACTGCTACAAGAAAATTTCATACTTCATCCTGTATTTTGAAAACATGTTACTCACCATAAAAGTGCTCCAAAAGTGAAGAAAAGTAGCAAAAAGAAAAAAAAAACAAAGGCCGACATGTACTATTCCTTATCATATGACAGAACGCAAAGGGTTCATGTTTAGAGACTCTTGTATAGAACAGAAGAAGATATGTTAATAATTTGTCCTAAATACAAACAAAACCCATTGAGGGATGGTCAAAGCAAGAAAAAGAAGTTTTTTGTATTCTGTTTTTTTGCCAGATTGTTAACCCAAGACCAATACCTGACTGCAGTCTATATAGGATTCGGCATTAGAGAATTTTCCTTTTTGCCTGCACAATTTCCCTTAAGGTGTCCTCAGTGTAAAAAAAAATCGGGGGAAAATCCAAGATGTTGCTCTGCAAACCCTAAAAATCACAGCCTGAGGGTAAACACTAATTAATGCCTGAGCATGGTCTCTGTGCAATATAACCTACACCTTGAGAATGTCTCAGATTATAAACGGTGGTGAAGGGGTTAGTATGATCCATGGCTATCACTGCTCAGGTGCTCTCAGGAATATACATTCCAAGGTAAGAACATTTTGCCTGCCTGTTTTTGTTACCCCTTATAACCACTGATGTGTGGTCCTACCTGTACTGCATAATGATTAGAGATGGGTGAATTTCTCAAAATTCGGTTCGCTCACTTCGCCGAATTTCCCGACAAAAAATAACTTCGTTCCGAATTACTTCGGGATGAATCACGTTAAAAAACAGCTATTTCCAGGCTGCACAGAGCCTGCAGGATGCTGTAGAATGTTGTGCCATGCTTAAATATGCAGAGGGAGCTTGGTTTGGTCTTCATACAATGTTGTGTTTTAGTATGATACGCACATGACTGCTGCCGCTCTTAGAATCGCTTCACTATAAAATTCCCTGGTCAGGGCAAAACTGACCAAAAAACTGAAGCGAGAATGTTGCCTGATAAAGTCATGCCAGCGAAAGCTGGAAAAAAACAAGCTGAGAGCTCAGGTGGCAACATTAGTGACAGAGTGTGGAGGTGACGGCAGCAGCCACGGAAGCATGAGGTCAGACAATGGCGCAATGACATTCTGGAGGTGGCAAAAACAGGAATAGGCCACAGAGTGGCACAATGACACAGTGTGGAGTTGACAGCATCAACAGCAGCAGCATGAGGTCAGAGAGTGGCACAATGACATTCTGGAGGTGGCAAAAACAGGAGTAGGCCACAGAGTGGCACAATGACAGAGAGTGGAGGTGACAGCGGCAGCAGCATGAGGTCAGACAGTGGCACAATGACATTCTGGAGGTGGCAAAAACAGGAGTAGGCCACAGAGTGGCACAATGACAGAGAGTGGAGGTGACGGCGGCAGCAGCATGAGGTCAGACAGTGGCACAATCACATTCTGGAGGTGGCAAAAACAGGAGTAGGCCACAGAGTGGCACAATGACAGAGAGTGGAGGTGATGGCGGCAGCAGCATGAGGTCAGACAGTGGCACAATGACATTCTGGAGGTGGCAAAAACAGGAGTAGGCCACAGAGTGGCACAATGACAGAGAGTGGAGGTGACGGCGGAAGCAGCATGAGGTCAGACAGTGGCACAATGACATTCTGGAGGTGGCAAAAACTGGAGTAGGCCACAGAGTGGCACAATGACAGAGAGTGGAGGTCACGGCAGCAGCAGCATGAGGTCAGACAGTGGCACAATGACATTCTGGAGGTGGCAAAAACAGGAGTAGGCCACAGAGTGGCACAATGACACAGTGTGGAGGTCACGGCAGCAGCCACAGCAGCAGCATGAGGTCAGACAGTGGCACAATGACATTCTGGAGGTGGCAAAAACAGGAGTAGGCCACAGAGTGGCACAATGACACAGTGTGTAGGTTACGGCAGCAGCTACAGCAGCAGCATGAGATCAGACAGTGGCACAATGACATTCTGGAGGTGGCAAAAACAGGAGTAAGCCATAGAGTGGCACAATGACACAGTGTGTAGGTTACGGCAGCAGCCACAGCAGCAGCATGAGATCAGACAGTGGCACAATGACATACTGGAGGAGCCAAAAACATGAGAAGTCCACAGTTGCACACTGACAGAGAGTGGAGGTGACGGCGGCAGCAGCATGAGGTCCGACAGTGGCACAATGACATTCTGGAGGTGGCAAAAACTGGAGTAGGCCACAGAGTGGCACAGTGACAGAGAGTGGAGGTGACGGCGGCAGCAGCATGAGGTCAGACAGTGGCACAATGACATTCTGGAGGTGGCAAAAACAGGAGTAGGCCACAGAGTGGCACAATGACAGAGAGTGGAGGTGACGGTGGCAGCAGCATGAGGTCAGACAGTGGCACAATCACATTCTGGAGGTGGCAAAAACAGGAGTAGGCCACAGAGTGGCACAATGACAGAGAGTGGAGGTGATGGCGGCAGCAGCATGAGGTCAGACAGTGGCACAATGACATTCTGGAGGTGGCAAAAACAGGAATAGGCCACAGAGTGGCACAATGACACAGTGTCTAGGTCAAGGCAGCAGCCACAGCAGCAGCATGAGGTCAGACAGTGGCACAATGACATTCTGGAGGTGGCAAAAACAGGAGTAGGCCACAGAGTGGCACAATGACAGAGAGTGGAGGTGACGGCGGCAGCAGCATGAGGTCAGACAGTGGCACAATCACATTCTGGAGGTGGCAAAAACAGGAGTAGGTAACAGAGTGGCACAATGACAGAGAGTGGAGGTGATGGCGGCAGCAGCATGAGGTCAGACAGTGGCACAATGACATTCTGGAGGTGGCAAAAACTGGAGTAGGCCACAGAGTGGCACAATGACAGAGAGTGGAGGTGATGGCGGCAGCAGCATGAGGTCAGACAGTGGCACAATCACATTCTGGAGGTGGCAAAAACAGGAGTAGGCCACAGAGTGGCACAATGACAGAGAGTGGAGGTGACGGCGGCAGGAGCAACAGCATGAGGTCAGAGAGTGGCACAATGACACAGTGTGGAGGTCACGGCAGCAGCCACAGCAGCAGCATGAGGTCAGACAGTGGCACAATGACAGAGTGTGGAGGTGGGTGGCAATACCAGTCCCTGGTAAAGATGGTTGGTGGCAGATGGAGAAACTGGCAGCAGATGTGTGGCATCAGGCGGGTGGCGGCATCAGAATAGTGGCTGAGGCAGGTAGTTTGAACCCAGACTCATTTCTCACAGTTTGGGTGAGGCATCATGGCTGATGTAGTCTGACGCCTAAGGCATTGGTATGTGGAAATCCTGGCCGATCCACGCCTGATTCATCTTGACAAAGGTCAGTCATTCCACATTTCCCGTGGACAAGCGGGTTCTCCTTGGGGTAACGATGGCCCCCGCCGCACTGAACACCCGCTCTGATGCCACACTACTGGCCGGGCAGGACAGCTTCTCCACTGCAAACTCGGCAAGTTGCGGACACACATACTGTTTGGCTGCCCAGTAGTCCAGCGGATCTTCTAACTGGGGTGGCAGAGTGCTGTCTAAGTAGGCCACCACCTGTTGGTTCAGGGTCTGCTCCAGGTCCTGCTGCTGCTGCTGCTGGCGACTGCCCTCCTCACTAGGCAGGTGAAGGAAGCTGCTCATCAGTGACTCCAGACTTAGGTTGCTGCTGATGGAGCTGGTACTGCTCCTACCCCCCCACCTTCCCCCAGCAGCCACGGCAGTAGTGCGTGAGCGCTGAAGAACCCCCCGGTCAGACCTGTCAGAGGAGGGACGATGCCGCACATAGGCAGCGGCCAACTGACTACGGAGGATTTCCCTATAGTATTTGAGTTTTTCCTCCCTCTCAATAGCTGGGAAAAAGGCTCCCATTTTGGACCGGTAGCAAGGGTCCAATAGGGTGGAGAGCCAGAAGTCATCCCTCTGCCAGATGCTGACTATTCGGCTGTCACTAGCCAGGCAAATCAGCATGCTGCGGGCCATCTGCACAAGTGACTCCGATGGGCTCCCTGCCTCCATCTCCACTGTATACTGCCATGTTGCTTGCGCGTCATCTGCCTCGTCTTCCTCATCTCCATCTACCTCCTCCAGCTGCTCCTGCTCCTCCTCTCTTGTCACCTGGGTAGAAAATCCACTCATTTCACCAGACAATGCTTCTGCTCCAATGTCCTCCTCCTCCTCATCCGCCTCCATTTCAGTCCCCACCGGACTCATGTGGCCGCGAGATGTAGTCGCCACGTCTCCAGTCCCCTGCCCAGACAGATTTTTCAGCATCTGTTCCAGGACATGAAGCATTGTGGAATGACGTTATTCATCCCGTAGTCCTGGCGACTGACAAATAACGTGGCCTCCTCGAATGGCCTCAACAAACGACAGGTGTCACGCATGAGCTGCCACTGGCTGACATCAAAGTTACACAGGGAGTACTCCTGTCCGCCTGGATCATCAAAAAATCGTTAATGGCCTTTCTCTGTTCATACAGTCGGTCCAACATGTGCAGGCTGGAATTCCAACGCGTGGAAACATCGCATATCAGAGTGTGTTGGGGAGGCCGTTCTGCCACTGCAACTCGAGGAGGGTGTTCCTGGCTTTGTAGGAATGGATGAAGTGCATGCACAGTTTCCTGGCCATTTTCCAGAATCTTCTGAAGATCGGTGGAAGACTTCAGGAAACTTTTCACAACCAGATTGAACACTTGCGCCCATGCAGGGCGCATGGACCATCCCTCCCCGGGTTTGCAGCGCGGACACCATGTTACTCCCATTGTCCATCACCATGGTTCCAATTTGCAGTTGGCGCGGAGAAAGCCACACATCGATTTCTTGCTGCATGACGCGGAGCAGTTCCTACCCTGTGTGACTTCGTTCGCCGAGGCAAGCCAGGTTTAGAACTGCGTGACACCGCTGTGCCCTACACATGTGGTATGATGGAGCAGTACTTGTGGAGGCTGAGACGGTGGTGGTGGTGGAGGAGGAGGCGGACATTGGCCCAGGAGCCGCAGTTTGACAACGTGGAGGAGAAAGCGCCAAATTGTCCAAATTGTTGGTGTGCCTGGGCAGGAAGCACATTCACCCTGTGGGCCGTATAGTACATGTACTGGCCCTGACCGTAGTTACAGCTCCACACATCTGCGCTGCTGTGCACCTTGGAACAAACCGATATGCTGGTACTGCTTTTTTGGAAAAGAAATTACGGCTTGGAACTCTCCATCTCGGCTCGGCACAATCCATTAGTTCTCTGAACGGTGCAGAGTCCACCATTTGGAAAGGGAGGGACTGCAGTACCAACAACTTGGACAGGAGCACGGTCAGCTGCTGCACCTTAGGATGGTTGGACGCATATTGTTGTCTCTTTGCAATCGCCTCGCTGAACGACTGCTGGCGCCATGAGTAGCAAGGAGCAGGAGCATCTGGACCGGGAGATGATGTCAAAGAGAAACAGCTCCCTTCTGCAGAGGTGGTGGAGCCTTGACTGGCTGCAATGGCATGCGTGCCACTGGGCGCTGCTGCTGCTGTTGCTGTGGCGGCAGGATGGACCACCACATCTGAGCCACGTTTCTCCCAGGCTACCGGATGGTGACGCTGCATGTGTTGACGCAGGGCCGTGGTGCCAACGTTAGCTCCCTGGCCACGCTTCACTTTCTGCCCACAGATTCTACATATACCCATATTCGACTCCTCCGGTGTCTTAGCAAAGAACTGCCACACCGCCGAGTAGCTGATTTTACCACCAATGCTCCGCACTGAGTGACTACTACCGCCGCTGCCTCGCTGAGCCCCTGTGCCGCTACTTTCTTGGACCTGCGAAGCGGGTTTTCTACCCCGTGGCCGCTTGGCTCCCGACCTCACACTTCTGCTACCCTGCTGACTCACGGCCACACAACCCACTTGCTGGCTGCGCCGCTGCCTGACGCGCAAGCTGACGCCCTCTTCTCCTGACGATGATGAAGCCCTTGCCTCACCCGGCTCCCAAGTGCGGTCGGCTACATCATCATCTATTTGTGTTTCATCGTCACTGCTGTCCTCATCACCGGTCTTGGTATGCAGAGGCTGACCCCTCACAACATGACCTCCCATGCCACTCTCCACATCTATACTTTGCCGCCTACTGCAAGAAGCAGGGGATATTGGCCCCCATTTCTTCGCTGCCAAGTAGCTGCTGACTGCCCTCCTCAAATTGTTCATCCTCGCTATATAGTGGCGCTGAGCCCAGACCACATAGTAGATCTCTGGCTGAGGGAACCGGATGGGACAGAGGCGGGTTGAGGAAGGGTGAGAGCCGCTGACCAGCTCCCGGGCCATGCCAACTAATGGTTGTGTCTGAGGTTCCCACCGACTCTTGGCTGGGGTTGTCAGATGTCATCTGGGAGGAAGTGGATGACCTAGTCAACCAATTAAGAACCCTTGGGTTGCTAGTCAGCACACGGCCGCTAGATGACAGGAGCAGTTGTGGCCTCACCGAGTGACCCCTGCTGCGACGTCCCCTTGCTGTGCTGCGACCTGGGCCTGCTCCAGGAATGTTTGTGCCTCTGCCACTCGTAGATGAAGAGCCTGCCACCTCTCTGTCTAACATACTGTTTGTTCTAAAATGTACAGACACTGTTTAATGAAGATATCTGTATATGATAAATACACACCCTGTATTTGACTCCAAATGAACCCACTAAGAAGCTTGGATAACCCTTGGATATAAATTGTGCTCCACAAATGGGCAGGAAAAATTTACTTGACTTGTGCCGTTTAAAAACTCTGTGTATTTTACTGAATATAAAAGCACAAACAGGCTTAATTAACCTTCGGATATGAATTATGCTACAGAATTTCTTCAGTGGCGGTGAAAAACAAAGTTTCTTTTACTGAGTACAACTGCAGAACAACGCTTAATTAACCCCTGGATGTAAATTGCGCAAAAGAATTGAACAACCAAAAACTACTAGCTTTGTAGCGTGTTACAATGGCGTGTTTTCTACACTACACAACAAGTCTAAAAACTTGTAATTAACCTTCGCTGTGAATTATGCTACAGGAAAAATTTATTTTTGGCTGTGAAAGACGGTTTATTTTAGTCACCACAGCAGAAAAACAACGCTTAATTAACCCCTGGATGTAAACTGCGCCAAACAATTGAGCAACCACAAACTACGAGCTTTGTAGCGTGTTACAATGGCGTGTTTTTTACGTTACACAACAAGAGAAAAAATTGTAATTAACCTTCACTTGTGAATTAGGCTACAGAAAAAATTTATTTTTTGCCGGTGAAAGACGGTTTATTTTAGTCACCACAGCAGAAAAACAACGCTTAATTAACCCCTGGATGTAAATTGTGCCACAAACTACGAGTTTTGTAGCGTGTTACAATGGCGTGTTTTTTACGCTACACAACAAGAGAAAAAATTGTAATTAACCTTCGCTTGTGAATTATGCTACAGGAAAAATTTATTTTTTGGCGGTGAAAGACAGTTTATTTTAGTCACCACAGCTGCACCTTCCCTAATCAGTACAGTGAGAGGAGTGTGAGCTCCCAGCGTCGCGCCCGGACTTATATAGTGCGGTGACGTCACAGAATCCCGCCGGTCTCTGATTGGCTTCATCTCTGCACATGTCATGCAGGCTATGCCCTTCTTGCTCCCAGAGTGCTTTGCCCCATGTAACACCATGTGCTCGCAGCCATTTTATCAATCAAAAGCACACTTCGTTCACCCGAAGTACCCCAAACTTCGACTTCATTCAGAACCGAAGTTTTCCTGAAATTCTAAACTAATTCCACTTCGTTAGATTCAATTCGCCCATCTCTAATAATGATCTAAGCCATATTGTACCACCGCTTGGTCTCTTTACATTGGTCTCTTGGTGAGACCTTGTGATAAGTGGGAATTCCTTCTCTCTCTCCTTACTTGCTGCTGTTGCTTTCATCTCACCCACTAAGAAACATGTTCTAGCTCCCAGATCAGAAACAGCGTTTAGCATCCCTCTCTTCCTTCTGCGCATACATGAAACTTGTTCCACATCATCCCACCCATGCTGTCCACTCCAGAGTATAAGTGCAGCATTCATTGTCTCTGATAATGTTCTGTGCATGCAAGGGGGTTTCGTTTTTTGCCACAGGAATCTCTATAATGGCTGCCTGTAGCAGTGCTGTGTGTTCTTGCCTATGTAGGCGGTTCTCTGAGGCAATGTACTACTTACCCTTTATACTGTAACACGTACCCTGGCCTTTCTTTTTTCTTGACAGATGGCAGATATTAGTTCTAAGAGATGCAAATCCTTTACAGAATGTGCTCAACCCTTACCAGATGAATTTATTTCTGACATTTGTCAGCTTTGTCAGTTACCAATTCTCCACAAACAAGTTAAAGAATTTTTCGAGTGGTTCAAAATCAATTATCTCAAGCTATTCAAAAGGTTATTATGTCTTTCAAACCAAATCTTCCTCAAGTCGCTTCAGGAATCATTCTTCCTTCATCAACTTCTCATGAGTCAATCTCCTCTATGGAAACAGATTCAGTCTCTGCATCATCCCCTGACAATTTAGGTCCAGAAATCCAACCGAATTACAACAGAAATTTTTATATATGCACTCCCTATTAAAGCAGTAAAATAAACTATTGAATCAGACAACATTGCTTATAAATCTGACAAAAATAATCTCTTTTATTTCCCAAGGAAAAAAAAACAGTCCTTCCAGATCATCCTCTTTTGGATAATTTCCTATAGTTTGATTGATTGCATTCAGAGAAAATGTACTTAGGTTGTTAAAATCAGTTTACATACCAGCCCCTAAAAGTAAACCTTGCAGTTGCTCATTTAGCCAAGAAGTCTTGGTTCCCACAGTTGTAAAAAAAAAATAGACGCCCTCCTTAAACAAAGTCACCTATCGTCAACAGACACCAGTAAAGCCTCCTTCGCTTCCGTTTCAGTAGCTAAAAGCCTAAGAATTTGGCTGAGCCAGCTTTCCAGGGATTTAGAGGAAGGTGTCCCTAAAGACCAAGGAGGACATGTATGAAAACTGACTTGGTCTAAGACTTTCTTTATTGCCCATCGCAACTAGAGTCTCCCCTTTCATTTTTTCAGAGCACTAAATGAAATGAAAGGGGCACTCTGATTGGTTGCTATGGGTAACAAAGAAAGTCTTAGACCAAGACAGTTTTCTTACATGTGGCCCCAAGTTTTAAAATCCCTTACTAAAATGAAGTCTGTATCCAAGTTTCTCTGTGATTTCCTTGTTGACACTCTAAAGATTACGTCTAAAATCCTGGCCACAAAAAACTCTGCCAAAAGAGAATTATGATTCAAGTAGTAGTCAAGTGATATACCCTCAAAGTGTTATTATTGCTCCCTTCCATTCCAGCCATCCACTCTGTTTGGACCACAATTAAAACCAACTCTCCTTACAGAAGATAAGGGTATGTCTTTTCCCTAAATGTCTTCCAAACCCTGATTTCCTAACCAAAATAAATGTTCACCAAAAAGGAAGAAACTGTTTCGTCCAGAACAAGAAGATTCCGGAATAAATGTAGCTCTCTCCCAGGATTCAAAAAGAGACCAACGCAGTCCAATTAAAACCCAGAATTATGATGCCATCATCCAGTGGGTGCAAAGGCGCAAAAATTCTCCAGGGCCTGGATAAATTCTAACATAAACTCCTGGATTATTTCTCTAGTGTCTCTAGTGTCTGTTCTCTGCAGCTAAAATCCTTGCCTCTGAACAGACCTATCCTCAACAAAGCAGTGAGACCTAACATTATGACTCTACTAGAAGAATCCATTGACAAAAAAGCTTTAGAACCAGTTCACTTTCTTTAGAATTCTTCAGATTAATTCCAGAAGTTTTGCTGTACCAGCTCAGGTTGCTATCACATGACATTGAATACAGCAGCGATCCAACACAGAAGCAAAATAACCCCTGACATCCAGGGACTTACAGGAAACATCTTCTCTAATAGGAGTCACACATTTCCGTTTTCTTCTCCATCCAGTCCAGACCGCCATGACAACTTCTCCTGGCCACACAAACATTATAGACTTGTCAGTTTTCCAGAAATTCCCTATCAATTCCTACCTCTGTATAACTCCCCATCCATAGCGGCCCAAATTGTAATAATGACAGCCTTGTGCCCCTAACAGTAAAAGTATTCCAAGATGGCTATGGGGATCCTGTTTGTGCACCCAGCTTTAGTCTTGTCTTGCGTCCCCATGTAGTAGGTAGGCACACCTTCAAAATAGGTAGGCAGATAGCGGGAGCCCTGTTAGGCAACTAGGTATGTAGGTCCCCCATTAAGTAGGTGGGTAAGTATGTAGTTCACCCTTTAGGTAGGAACGATATACAGGCTTTTTGGAAGGTAGGTAGATGTATAGGCCCTCTATTTAGTAGGTAGGTAGTAATATTGACCTGCCATTAAGTAAGTAGGTAGTAAAATTGAGACCCCATTAAATAGAAAGGTCTATTGTGGATGCCCCCTCTGTAGGTAGATAGGTAGGTATACCCCCTGTAAGTAAATAGGCAGGTATACAATCCCCTGGAGGTAGATTGGTAGGTGTATATGTCCACTGTAGTTAGATAAGTAAGTATATATGGCCCCTATAGGTAAGTAGTCAATTTTATATTCCCTTTGTAGATAGGTAAGTATATATGGTCCCTGTAGGTAGATAGCTAGGCATATATGCCCCTGGTAGGTAGATAGGTAGGTAACTTTGGCCTCTGTAGTTAAATAGGTAAGTATATATGGCCCCTGTACATAAGAAGTTTTACATAAAGCTGCACAATCCCATCTTAATGGGTAGCCAAATGTGCATGTTAATGGGGAAGTATAGAAAGCCAGTTGTCAATAAAACAATTATATGTATATCCTGCACTTATGTGTATGGCCAGTTTAAAAGCATTTTCCCCTCTCAGACGTTTATGGCATAATGATAGGCAATTCCATTGATGTCTGAGACCCAGTCCTCTCTTGAGAACTAGACCCCAAACTTCTTTACAGAGAAAGAAGAGGTGGCCATACATTCACAGCATTCTCCTTTCATTGTGAGAGTTCTGAGTTCAGCCTAGCACACAGCACTCAGGTGTACTCAAAACTACCACAGAACAGAATGGAGAGTGCTGTGCATGCATGGTGGCCACCTCTGCGTTCTGTATGGTTGGCTCATAGCCATCTCCAAACCTGAAAGTTAGAAGAAAGAAGTAACCTCTTAAGGGCAGATGTATATGCAGTATATTAAGTTCAAGGATGAGATTGGATGCAGGCCCCAGCTTTCTGAAAGACTTTTCTATTTTCTGCATGTCCTACTAACTTTTTTTTTTGTCTCATGCAACCTCTTTTTTTATTGTATAAGCTATTTTTTGATAGGAGAAACATTTCTTATAAGCTTTTTATGCATTTTATGCATATTTTCTTGCTCTCTTCAGTACAGAGAACCTTGTTGCGTTTGATTTCTTATTTGTTACACCTAAAAATACCCAACAAAATAAGTGTCAACAAAATAAATGCTTTTTTCATCATTTGATGTGTTTTTTGGTGTGTTATTGACCATGTATTTTGTGCTGCACATTTTATGGTTTTTCATGCGTTATTTAATACAAAGACTTATATGCATTCATTTAATTGCAATTCATACTGATTTTTCATTCTCAAATCATGGGCATAAAACCATATTGCGCACAAAGATTTGCAATGCTTTCCAGTTTTTTTTTCTACTTATTGTGTAATGCATTAAATTCTACATAATAACATATCAGGTACACTATTAATGTGTACTCCCATAGAAAAAAAATAGAAACTGAATTTTATTATGTGTATTGTGGTGTGTACAACACATGTAGAATGTGCATTTTAAGCATCAAACAAGCATCAAAAAATGTTGTATGAACACAGCCTTAAAAGCAATGGTCATAGCCTATGCATTACAAGTGGGGAACACAAGAAATTTCATTCTTACAGCTGTCCTGGTCTATTTTGGATACCTTGTGTAACTGACGTGAGTAACATACCTAATAACTTTATATTGGAGAACTGCTGTCCAAGCAATTCCATAAGATATTCTGTAAAATACATCCAATGGCAGATGCACTTTAAATGCCACCTTTACTTTCCTCTTCTCTTTTTTATATCACACTGCTTTTCCCTTGATGATTGTAATTCAGGTTTCACTTATTTCATTTATATATATATTTTTTTTTAACGTGTGCATTTTTGGCAAGGACTCCATGCATATTAATGTTAATTAATTTGACAAAGGTGCATGACTGCATTCATTTTTCTCACCTCGTTATATGGGCTTGATTAACTAAGTTTCTCATTACAAGATTAACAATGCGATTGAGATGGATTACTGATGCTCATTTTAAACAAATAACCCCAAATTATACATGAATTTCAGAGCTGAATATATGAAGTGCCTCTGTCAGAGAGCTGAAAGAAAATGATCTAGCTGCCTTTGGCTCCTGACACCAAGCATTATTCACTTTTATGAGAGGAAAATGAGAAGCTGAATTTCCTGACTTTTCCCTTTTCATCTGTAAAGTAGGCGTTTCTTCTCACCTTGATTCAGAAACATTTATGGTAACCTACTGTCATAGCAGCAAGAGACTTTAATTATGCTTTGCACTGTCAAGACAGTTTGTCTGTCTTATAAAGATTCTAAGCAAAGAAGATGGGGGAAAGCAAATAAGAAGCTCCTTTGTTACGATAGTGTAGTTGTGACAGTTATAGTTATGGATGGCGGCACACTAAAGACTAAGTAAAACCTCAAGTTTATATAGGAATATAGGAAATGCTTTACAGCTAAGGAAAATATGAAAAACCTGGGACTCTTAGTTTACAGTATTTGATCAAAGATTGTATTAAGCTCACCTCCCAACACGTCAAGGGGTTCCCAGAGCAGGTGAGTCCCTACACTAAAACATGTTACCTTACTAGGAGTCCATTCAGACTGCCACTTCCCCAGGAGTGATAGGAACCTGCAATTGAGTTAACCTGCACATATTTATATGAGGTGGTTGAGTGCAGCAAGCCAATGAGATTGCCATCTCCCAAATAGACTATAAAATGTAAAAGGCTGTGCCACTAATATATACTTTGAAAACGTTAAGCATAGGTGCACACAAAGGAATTTTTTTTTAAAAATTTTCAAAAGTTTTTAAAAAAAACCCCCTTTTTCCTTTTTTTTCCCTGTTTTTTTGTTTTTTGGGGTTTAAAAAATTTTTTTTTTTTTTTCCCCCCCTTTTTTTTTTTAAAAAATTTTTAATTTTTTTTAAAATTTTTTTTTCCAAAAATTTTTTTTTTTTTGGGGAAAAAAAAAAAATTTTTTTTTAAAAAAAATTTTATTTTTTTTTTTAAAAATTTTAAAAAAAATAAAAAAATTTTTAAAAAAATTTAAAATTTTTAAAAGGGAAAGGGGGGGGTTTTTTTAAAAAAAAAATTTTTAAAAAATTTAAAAAAAAATTTTTTTTTTTCCCCCAAAAAAGGGGGGTTTTTATTTTTTTTTTTTTTAAAAAAAAAAACGGGGGGAAAAAAATAAAAATTTTTTTCCCCCCTTAAAAAACCAAAAAAAGGGGAAAAAAGGAACCCCCCGGGGGGAAAAAAAATTTTTTCCCCAAATTTTTTTTTTTTTTTTCCCCCCCGGGGGTTTTTTTTGGGGGGAAATTTTTTTTTTAAAAATTTTAAAAAAAAAAAAAAATTTTTTTTAAAACCTTTTTGGGCCCAAAAAATATTTTTTTTTTTTTTTTTTTTTAAAAAATTTTTTTGGTTTTTTTTTTTCCCTTTTTTTTTTTTTTTTATCTTTTTATACATTTTTTTTTATTTTTAAATTTTTTTTTTTTGTTTTTTTTTTTTTTTTTTTTTGTTTTTTTGTTTTTTTTTTTTTTGTTTTTTTTTTTTTTTTTTTTTTTTTTTTTTTGTTGTTTGTTGGTGGGTGTTGTTTTTTTTTTTTTTTTTTTTTGTTTGGGGGGTTTTTTTTTTTTTGGGGGGGGGGGGGGGGGGGGGGGAAAAATGGGTTTTTTTTTGGGGGGGGTTTTTTTAAATTTTGGGGGGTTTTTTTTTGGGGGGGGGCCGGGGGGGTTTTTGGGGGGGGGGTTTTAAAGGGGGGGGGGGGGGGGGAAATTGGGGGGGGTCCCCGGGGGGGGGGGGAAATTGGGGGGTTTTTTGGGGGGGGGGGGGGGGTTGGGGGGGGGGGGGGGGGGGGGGGGGGGGGGGTTTTGGGGGGGGGGGGGGGTTTGGGGGTGATTTTTTTTGGGGGGGAAAATTTTAAAAAGGGGTTTGGGGGGGGGGGGGGGGGGGGGGGTTTTTTTCCCGGGGGGGGTTTTTTTTTGGGGGGGGCCGGGGGGGTTGGGGGGGGGGGGTGGGGGGGGGTTCCCGGGGGTTTTGGGTTTTTTGGGGGGGGGGGGGGGGTTTTTTGGGTGGGGGGGGGGGGGTTTTTTGGGGGGGGGGGGTTTTTTTGGGGGGGGGGGGGGTTTTGGGGGGGGTTTTTGGGGGGGGGGGGGGGTTTGGGGGGGGGGGGTTTTTTTTTGGGGGGGGTTTTTTGGGGTTGGGGGGGGGGGGGGGGGGGCCCAAAAATTTTGGGGGGTTTTTTTTTTTTTTAAAAAAGGGGGGGGGGGGGGTTTTTTTTGGGGGGGGGGGGTTTTTTTTTTGGGGGGGGTTTTTTGGGGGTGGGGG
The DNA here is from genome assembly GCA_025379985.1 of Phyllomedusa bahiana. Taxonomy (NCBI): domain Eukaryota; kingdom Metazoa; phylum Chordata; class Amphibia; order Anura; family Hylidae; genus Phyllomedusa; species Phyllomedusa bahiana. The sequence continues at coordinate 74,724 of JAODAL010005736.1, read as the reverse complement.
GGGGGGGGGGGGGGTTTTTCCCGGGGGGGGGGGGGGTTTGCTGGGGGGGGGGGGGGGGGGGCCCCGGGGGCTTGGGGGGGGGTTTTTGGGGGGGGGTTTTTTTTTTTTTGGGGGGGGGGGGTTTTGGGGGTTTTTTTAATAGGGGGGTGGGGGGGGGGGGTTGGGTGGGGTTTGGGGTGGGGGGGGGGGGGGGGGGGGGCGTGAGGGGGGGGGGGAAAAGGGGAAAAGGGGGGGGGGGGGGGGGAAAAGGGGGGGGGGGGGTTGTTTTTTGGGGGGGGGGGGGGGTTTTTTTGGTGGGGGGGGGGGGGGGGGTTTGGGGGGGGAATTTTGGGGGGGTTTTTGGGGGGGGAAAGGGGGGGGGGGGGGGGGGGGTTTTTTGGGGGGGGGGGGGGGGGGGCCTGGGGGGTTTGGGGGGGGGGGGGGCCCCCGGGGGGGGGTGGGGGGGGGGGGTTTGGGGGGCTCTTGGGGGGGGGGGGGGGGGGGGGGTTGGGGGGAAAAATTTTACCGGGGGGGGGGGGGGGGGGGGTTTTTTGTTGGGGGGGGGGGGGCCCCCCTTTTTTTGGGGTTTTTTTTTTTTGGGGGGTGGGGGGGGGGGTGGTTTTTTTTTGGGGGGGGGTGGGGGGGGGGGGAAAGGAGGGCCCCCCTTTTTTTTTTTGGGGGGGGGGGGGGTTTTTTGGGGGGGTTTTTTGGGGGGGGGGGTTTTTTTTTTTTTTTGGGTTTTTTTTTTTTTTTTTTTCCTTTTTTTTTTTTTTTTAAAAAAAATTTTTTTTCCGGTTTTTTTTTGGGGTTTTTTTTTTCCCAAAAGTTTTTTTAAAAAAAAAAAAAATTTTTTAAAAAAAAACCCCTTTATTCTGATATATTCCTTTTACAGGCTGCATTAGCTCCTTTGGGGCGCTATAGTACAGACCGTTTGCTCTCTCCCGATAGGGTGCAACATGGTTGCCATAGCTACAAAACCTGGGGTTCTACTGGGAGCCTTTGGGGAAAAAGCCAGTAAAATGCCCCCGAATTCAAAGTTTAATTTAAATGAAAAAAAGAAAACAGGAAGAGGTAAAATGAATCAATGTAGTGAGACAAAACCCCCCTTTAAAATTGGAAAGGGGACATTAGGGTGAATTTTTAAACCAAATCCTGTTTTCGTGGGATCGGGCCAAACTAGTATTGTGTGTAATTTGGTTCCCCAAATTTTCCCCTGTTGGAATACGAGGGTGGAGGGGAAACAGTCAGGGGGGGGTTTAAAGGGGCTTTTGTATTTTTGAATGTTACCCCCACACACACCCTTTATTACTGCACTGTATGTTAGTTCCTGCATTACCTTCGGTGTTTCATGGGTGGAAACAAGGCTGGAATGGTGGGTAGATGAAGGTAGGAGACTGCTTAGGGTGCTACTTCTTCTCAGGTAGGAAGGAAGAACAAGGACAGATGGAGTGGGGGTAAAGTTTTTTAAATTGGGGGGGGGGGGGCACTATTTTCCTTTTTTTATCTATTTACAACAAAAATACCTTGTCCCTGTCCTAGGTGGTACATGCTCTGCTGATAGATTTAAAAATTTGGCCATGGGTTGTGGTGGGATTTTAAAGCTATATCTACACAGCAGAGGTTTCCAATCAGATTTTCGGCGGGTTTTATTTTTTTTGAAAAACGCTGAAAATAAAACAGAAAATGTTCCCCATTTAAATTTAAAAACAAAAAAAAGGGTTGTTTGTTTAGAGGGTTTATTTCTTTTTTGCTCGGTTTTGGGCACCGGCGGTTTTAGGAACATGTAAATGCAACGGCGTACAGCAGAAAATTTACTATTGAAGACTATGTAAAGCCGCGGATGGTTTTTGGACAGTTTTTCAGCATATTTTTGCACGGTTTTTGGATGGTTCTGCTGAAAACTGCCCAGGTGTTTAAACAATGTATATGAATTTTGCATATATTATAAACTGCCCCAAAACCGTAGAAAAACCTGACCAAAAACCCACGCCAAAAACATCAACAAAAAGCTTAAAAACCACCCAAAAACTCATCCAAAACCAAGCTGCTTTTGACAAAAAACTGACAAAATACTCAAGTTCAAGGCAGTTTTTAGGTTTTGGCTTTCGACTAATTTATTTGTCCTATGCAGTGTAGACCTGGCCTTATACGCCACTGCTCACAGTGCTGCTGTGGAAGCTACTTTTAGCTGCATTTGGACAGTGTGAATCTCCCAGCAGTGCAGTTCTAACAGGAGAGCACAGATAATGAGTTATACCTATAGCCATCATTAACAAAAATAAAAGGAGAGACTTAGGGGCATGCTTCCTAACACCCACAAGACTAGCTGCTGCTAAAACACAAAGGTTGAAAACATAGGAAACCATCTATAAACAAGTAGGATAGATAACCTGCTGTATCTTTAAAATGAAGCAAAATCAGAGCAGAAACATATTTTGTAGGAATGCTTATACACCTTTGCTTACATGTTTAAAGCTAATTAATGCAACGGGAATACCCCTTTTGAGATGTGCAATCCTTTTTTAATCATTTTTTTAGACAACGTCAGGAGTAGACACAAAAGGAATGAGAAATATTAAGGAAGGGCTTCATACAAAATTCTTATATTCTTCCTTCTGGTTGGATCAACTTTCACTCAAAAAACAGCATCAGAAACTGCAGTGGCTTTTTTTTCCTATTAAGAACACCTGCATGCTTGATCGAATGAACTGTGAATGTGTATGAGATGATTGAAAGAAACCGTTGTTGTGTGAATGTTCGGCTGACATCTATCTAATGTGTTTGGCCAGCCTTAGTAAAGTTTGGTATTTTCAGTGAAGATTTCACTTCATCTTGCAGCAAAATTTCAAAATTAGTGTGACTCATATAACTTAATTGTTTTCCCATAGGGAAAGTACTTATAGGGAATTATGCAACCATCGCAAAAATTTCAATTAGTTTGGATTTTTATATGCTTCAGAGAAATGTTGATATCTTGCAAGATGCTGTAAGACTCAGATTTTACAACAAATAACCACTTAACTCTACGTGGCTTTAAAACCTTAGACAATATGGGCCACATGTATGAAGCTGTACAGGTCTAAAACTCACTGTTTTTTACATAGTAACTTATGGGCAAAAAAGTGAGTTTTAGACCTAAACAGGTTCATACATGTGTCACATTGACAAAATATAAATTGTTATTTGGATTTACATTGATGAGGTATGTCCTGAGAAGTTTTTTTGTGTTTTGGTTTGTTTTTCTAGGAAAAGAAGGTTTTCTGCAGGTTTAGACTTTCCCTAGATCAAAAACAAGTTTTGAGAATAGCTAAGCTTGATGGGCATGTGTATTTTTTCAACCCATGTAAAGTAACTGTTTCTGCTGCAGCCACGTCATCATAAAATCAGTCATAGGCAACAGATATTACAAAAAACATATTTCACTATAGTACCATTGGCTTCCTTCTCTGGTTTTCTATGCAGATATTTAAAACTGATATATTTAAATTTTTTTTACTCCTTATGAAAATCTATTAATATTTCGGAGTTTGGCACAGACACTACATTGTACTAAAAGCTGTTACATAGTGAGATAACCACACAAAGTGGTGGTACAAAAATAGTCTTGGTGATTGCCTTCTCAAACAAAAAAACATATATATATATCACAGTGGAGAAGTAAAATTAAAATTGGATTCAGAAATCTGGTCTAGATAAGGGACATTTTTTTCAAAGAGGTGATCTTTTGCAGAGCTTTTACTGTATTATATTTTGCTAAAATAGTCGGCCTCTTCTAAAAAAATGGTTGTCTTTACACAGAACTAGCGGGATTTGGAAGTTATACAGGCATCACTGCCTGGGAGAAATCTGTAAATTGGCTCTCCTCCAAAAGAAGAAATCCATCTTTCTAGGGTCCTTTATAGATGGCTATCATGTAATTCAACATCTGCCCAATTAGAGAAAAGCCTTAAAACACGACAAGAAATATCAGCCAAATGGGGACATTTACCTGTAGACAACAGTTTCAGGTTGTTGCCTATCACCAGTACAGCGTAGAGTACTCTTTAGATGGGTTAAATACCTTTCATGTAGCTCATAAATGGTGCCACTTCACCCTGCAGAGATTACTTGGAGTAGGGAGTCTTACATGCAATGTCGCCAAATGGGCGTCTCTGGTTTGGCTGATATCCCTAGTTGTGTTAAAAGACTTTAATAGGTTGGACATTGACTGATAGGGTAGCTTCTTATTGGTGGCTCTAAAAAGACAATTTAATTCATTTTGGAGTAAAGCTAATTTGGAACATGAAGGAGAAAAAGGATTAATTAGTTCTTGTATTTATGTGTGCACGTGGTCACCTAGTACCTAACTGCAAATATATGTAACCATAGTCAGGGCTGCCATCAGAAATTTCAGGGCCCCATACAGCTGAAGCATCTGGGCCTTCCTCCCTTTCCAACCCCAACCCCCCCTTCGGGCCCCTCTATAGACCCCCACCGTAGATTAGGGGGCCCCCCAGTAGGCAGGTAGATCGATTAAGGGCCCCCCCAGTAGGTAGATGTGGGCCCCTGGTTGCTAGGTACTCATCTCTCCACACCCACACCCCCCTGCAAGCCCGTCTGCTCTCGACCTCAAGACTTCAGGCTTGGGGCCTAGAACAGGAAGCAGTGCTCGCAACGTGATGACATCACTTCATTGAGCCACCTGCGCAGCAACATACGGCAGGGACAGGGAGTGCATAGCACTCACTTCCCCGCTGCACATCTCAATTGTATACACATTACAAAGACACGCTTACAATTGAGATAGCCAATATGTTAGAGAAGACGAGCCTGCAGCCTGTTCTTTCTACCATTACTGTGAAGCAAGGGAGCACTAGCTTTTGGCAGTCACGGGCCCATCCATGTTTAACAGAGGGGCCTGGCCCCCTACGGCAGTGCCAGCTGTACTGCCCTAAAAGCATCCCTGGCCATAGCTGTAAAGTATTCATAAACAGTGCATTTAAAGGGACTGTATTCTAATTAAGTCTAGATGCTGACATATATTTTTTGTGTGCTTATATAAGCTAATTGTACATCTTTTTTTCTTCTTATTGCACATGGTAATGGGAGCAGTAATTTTGTCTGAGATTGTTTTAACTACATTTAGATATATGCATTATAGCAGCCACATCCACATGCACATAAGTCTGTGTACAGCAGATGCCTTTTTAACTTATATAGAAGAGTTTTCTAAACATGGTCTTTGACGTTTGCAATGACCACAGTACTCCAAAAAATTTCAAAAAGATAAAACAAAGTATTCCATAGTAAGGACTGAAAAAATGAGTTGCAACGTTCCAATCCTCAATTTTCAAGCAAGGTAAAGTGAATCTGTGCCAAATGTATTAGTAGTACAAACATCAATTGACAACAAATGTCAATTAAGTGATAAAATAATGCAGTAATATTTATAAAAAATATGTGATACAAAATCAAAACATTAAATTGCAGTGTATCATGCATTTATGTGTTATTGGTTCCAAAATTGTTATCAGTAGGGGGAAACAAAGATACAAAACTTCCATTACCCCTCCAGCTACTGCATTTGAGAATGAAACACGTAGTCCTTCTTTGAGTAATAAATAAACGTATTATTTCTACACAAACAAATCACCGGCTTTGAGATACAGCTTCTGTGACATGGTCTAGTGCCAACAAGCGCCTATCTTCTCTGATAACAGGTACCTTTGAAGTGGATTCCAAGCTTTTCGACCTTCACACCAAATTAGTTCAGATGCAAAGGACAAGAAAGACCTTGGGAGTGGCAACAGGTCCTTTACTATTGTGCTGTAAAGTGTTGTGCCTTTATTAGCTTAACTGTTAAAGGTGACTACAATATAAGGTAAAATATTTTTCTCTCTCTTACCTAAATATACCATATGAGGAGAGCACTCTCTTGCCTTTTTCCTCTTTTTCTACAAAATGTACATTCTTGTTTTAGTTTCTATTGGTGCTGACTTCAATGATATCCCTAGAGACCTGAAAGGTATTTACTATATCTGTTTCATCTCCCTTGTTTTCCTCCATTTTTACAGTCACAATGCTATGCTTTGCACATTTTAACTCTATATCTAAATATTTTAAATGATGTCACACCAGACATGTATTTGCATGACAGAAGGAACACTGTTCCCACAATAAAACATACAGTATACATCTTAGCCCAAGGATTGTACTTATGCAATTACTCATGGGAACAAAAACTGCTTCCACAAAGAAGCATACATGCATCCTAGACCAAGGTTTGTGAAATGAGTCATGGGAAAACGCATGTCAGCTGTGACTGACATTCATAAACAATAAAGATGATATATTATTTATAGTGAGAGATCTATGAGCAGCTTCTTCATTCTGCCATAATACAAATTTAAAGGGAACTTGTCACCTTGAACATTGTTATTTGATCTGCAAGCAGCATGTTACAGAGCAGGAGGAGCTGAGCAGATTGATCTAAAGTTTTGTGGGTAAAGATTCAGCAGAATTTGCAATGTATTAATTTAACTTACTGCTTCTTCTGGGTTAAGGAGTCCAGTAGGCGGTGTTATCAGTGATTAACAGTGATTTCTTGTATGAGTATGCATACAGAGATAGCCATTGGTCACTGATAGTATCGCCTACTGAACTTCTTAACCTAGAAGAAGCAGTAGGTTACACAAATAAGTTACATGTTCTGCTGAATCTTTCTGCACAAAACTACAGTTGAAACCAGAAGTCTACATACAGTATATAAAAAGACACATATGCATGTTTTTCTCACTATCTGACATGAAATCAGAATAAACCTTACCCATTTTAGGTCAATTAGGATTAACAAAATGATTTATATTTGCCATATGCCAGAATAATGAGAGAGAGAGAGAGAGAGAGAGAGAGAGAATTTTTAAGACATTTTTATTACTTTCCGCAAAGTCCAAAGTTTACATACACTAGTATTGCTATGCCTTTAAACAATTTGGTACAGCCCAAATGATGATGTCAAGTGTTATTGGCAACATCTGAATTAATTAGAGACAAAACTGTATATGTGTTTTAGTGCACACCAGAAACATACTGCTTCTGTGTGTAAGATCATGGGAAAGTCTAAAGAAATCAGTCAAGATATCAGGAAGAGAATTGTGGTCTTGCACATGTCTGGATCATCTTTGTACAAACAAGATGGGAATGTCCAGCCATCATACTGCTCAGGAAGGAGATGAGTTCTGTGTCTCAGAGATGAACGTGCTTTGGCCAACATGTGCATATCAACTCAAGAACAAAAGCAAAATACCTTGTGAAGATGCTGGGGGAAGCTGGTAAGATTGTGTCATTATCCACACTGAAACGAGTACTGTATCAACATAGGTTGAAAGGCCACTCTGCCCGAAAAAAGCCATTACTCCAAAAGAAACATATAAAAGCCAGATTAATGCTTGAAAATGCACACAGGAACAAAGACCTACATTTTTGGAGATATGTCCTGTGGTCTGACGAAACCAACTGTTTGGCCATAATGACCATTGTTACGTTTGGAGGAAAAAGGGAGAAGCTTGGAAGTCTAAGAAATATCAACCCAAATGTGAAACACTGGGGTGGCAGCATCATGTTGTGTGGTTGTTTTGATGCAGGAGGGACTGTTGCATTTCACAAAATAGATTGCATAATGTGGCAATAATGAAACAATATCTCAAGACATCAACCAGGAAGTTAGAGCTTGGGTGGAAATGGGTCTTCCAAATGGATAATGACCCAAAGCATACTGCCAAACTGGTTACAAAGTGGCTTAAGGATAACCAAATCAATGTTCTGGAGTAACAATCACAAAGCCCTGATCTCAATCCCATTGAAAATTTATGGGCAAAGCTGAAAAGGCAAGTTTGAGCAAGGCGACCTACAAACATGGTTCAGTTACACCAGTTCTGTCAAGAGGAATGGGACATAATTCCTACCAACTATTGTTAGAAGCTTGTGGAAGGATATCCAAAATTTTGGCCCAAGTCATACAGTTTAAGGTCAATGCTACCAAATACTAATTAAATATATGTAATTAATTTGCAGAAAGTAATCAAAATACCATAAAAATGATCTCTCTCATTATTCTGGCATTTGGCAAAATTTTGGTAATCCTAATTGACCTAAAATGGGTAAGGGTTATTCTGATTTCATGTTCGATGTGAGACAAACCATGCATACTGTATGTAGTGTATGTAAACTTCTGGTTTCAACTGTATATATCAATGTGCTGAGCTCTTTCTGCTCTATGACTTGCCACCTGTATGTTCAATGTGACAGGTTCCCTTTAAATATATGAAAAACTAATTTAATTGTATCCCAAATTTGTGCCTAAACACCCACAATAAAACTGAAAAATTGGTTATACGAGACACTTTCCAGCATCTATATTTATCTTACCAAACTAGATAAGTTAAATCAAAGTAATGAGACAGTCGCAAAGTGGAGGAGAAGCTATGATACAGTATATTTCATATTGTTTAAAGATCTTATGAAGTTATAGCAGTGATTTTAAATAGGTATTTCTATTTTAATTCTGGGCCCAAGGTTTTATCCTAAAACTACTTACCAAATTACTCACACTTTATTAGTATTTGGGATGATGAAAACTAGAGATTATGTGTCCACAATGCTTCTCAAAATAGACAATCTTATCATCTTTAATGTTGCTTCATGCTTCAGGTAAAACCTGTATTCTCTACAAGAGCCTACTATCTTTATTTTCACTACACAGGTTCTACTGGCGCTCAGCAGTAAGGGGAATTGGATAACAGTCTGAAACAGAGAGATAATGCAACCTACTATGAAAAAGAAAATAACATTTTCATCACTGCTATTTGACCACATGATGATAAGCAGTTTGAGAAATTAACTGCACACAAGTCTAGGTCAGGAAGTAAATATAATTAGAGGAGACTATAGGAGGAGTTAATGTCATACTCTCAAATTTCACAAGCATCCGTTTTTGTAAGAAAGACTATTGTTAGTATGAGTTTAGGTGTCAAAGAATCAAATCTTTGATGTGGGAAGAAATTATGTTCTATAAATATACAACACTGATTGTAAGCAAATGACTGCTTCCAAGCTAGTGATTTACCCAATCAATTATTTAATGTTACATAAGATTATTAATAGTAATGACTTTGAAAATGAGAAATTGAGACATAAACTTAGAGTACCTAAACCACAATGTCTGTTTATTACTTTAAATCCATGTCAATTTCAGCTTCTATATGCTGTGTAAAATATTTATCACAATCATTGTAGCTGTATAGACCCCGAAACATAAGAAATCTAAGTATTCCCAATTCCATCTTAGACGCAGCTGCATTTTTGGGTAAATCATTTTTAGTGCAGGCACAGCAATTAATACTGTACATTTCTGCACAAAAAATGTACCCAAAAACACATAAAAAACACCAAAAAAAAAAAAAAAAAACGTTCCATGTGAAACATCCTAAGTCCACAAAAAGTAATAAGTGTAAATTATTAAATATTTGGAAACAACTTTAGTTTAGGAAATATAATTTTTGTGGACGTACGGCTAAACAAATGCTGTTAAAAATCCTCTTCCATGGAAAATTGCATAGAACCTTGCTTGGGACCTCCATTTTTTATTCAAATTAGAGAGCTGAATGCCACTATGTAAGCTATGTTCACACGGCTTAATTGCGGGACGTAATTACGCCCCGCAATTACGCCGTGTGGACGGGGGCGGGGCGGGAGCGGGGAGTAAGCAGGGGGCCGGCACTTCGCCGGCCCATTGACTATCACTGCTAGCGGCGCGTATACGCCGCTAGAAAGTGACAGGTGAATTATCTCCCCGCCCCGGCGGATTCGCCGGGCGGGGAGAGGAGACGTAATCCATAGTTCTCTATGAGAACTGTGAATTACCGTAATGAATGGGCCGTTTTCGGCCCGTAATTGGCGCACTTCGGCGCGTAATTACGGACCGAAATACGGCCCATTTTAAGCCGTGTGAACATGGCCTTAATACCACAGTTCTCCTGCATGAAAAAAAATCTCTCCCAGGGAAAAAATCTGATTGTAAGGTTTTGAGGGTACTGGACAAGAAGTGATCAGCTTATTATCTTTAAGTCTTCAATTTGTAAGGACAAACAGATAGGACGACTAAATTAAGCTAAACAAGAAACAAATAATGTGATTGCCACCATTGTGTCCTATTGGTATTCTTATATTACTTTTCTTATGGAAAGCTGTGTTGAAGGTTAAAACCTGGGGATTCTCTTTATATAACAAGAATTATGATTTCTGATTAACTGTTTATGTCCCATGGTCTATGCAAAAGGGTCCTCAAAACTGAACTTTACTTTAATAGAATAAGTATTAGTTTTAGTTATGCCTATTAAGATTGTACTGTACAAACCATTTACTATAGTTAAATTAACCAGATAATGTAACATGTAACTCTGCAAGGATGTTTTAAAACCAACATGCAGAGTGTAGGGTTCTACACTAATTGTGCAGCTTCAGGAGTGGAGAGCTTTATTTTAGCTGTAGCCAGACTCTCCAGTGAGAAGGAAAGGTCCATTACAATCTCTGCCTTTCCAATCACTATATGCACAACATGCTATGAGGACTGTTTATATATATGAGGCAGAAGACTTCAAGCTTCTGCTTACCAGCCCAAGCAGTCACGTGCTTGCTGTGGCTCAGTAACTGCAGGAGCTGCTAAATCTTATCAGACGCAGATCATAAAAAATTTTTTATGAGGGGCATAATATATAAAATAAATGTATGAAAATAGTAAACACACAAAAAAAAATAATAAATAAAAGCACTGACAACCCAAACTAGAACTTTTAGCCCTGCCCCTGTGGAGCCTAAAACTTTATACCACCTTTTTTAAAATGTCTGTAATAAATGAGTAAAAAAAATACCAAATGTATTTTAGTATCACTTTTGCAGTTAAAAAATTTTTTAATAAATAAGTAAAGACCTTTTTTATTTTTTGTCGTTTTCCCTCTTAATAAAAATATAATAAAATCTAATGTAAAAATTACACAAAAATTAAGCATTATGGGAAAAAGGCATAAAAATTAGTAGAATAACTGAGCACAAAAAAGCATTATACTGTTGAAACCCACATGTACTAAGTAAAATCAAAATGTGCCTGGTTCAGGAAAAGGGATAAACGGTCTGGTTAGGAACTGGTTAAAAAGGATTCTTTGACCTATTATGTCTTATAAGGCTTGAAAAAGCAGACGATAATAAATTAACATTGTTAATGTTTCTTTTCTAAAGATTATAAGACAACTGAACTGCATTAATTTAATCAGGCAATGTCTCATTTCTTTGTGTGCAAGTCTTTGTTATAGTACAAGCCTTTGTAAACTGTTTTAAGAACAATATAACTTGTTTAGAAGGAAATATACTAGCAGATGTTCTTCTAGCGGAAAAGATCATTAAGTTTTGATTACTCTGCCATAGATATGCAAAACCAAAAAACATGAAGGTAAAATATAAAAATCAAAAATAGCATTTTAACCTGAAAAAATACAATAAAGTTTTTAATATTAAATACCATATGCCTTACAAATTTTAACACTGATAACAGATAATAATATTAATTTGATAATTGCATCTTCTCAATGTTATAAATCCCAAAATATCAGACGTTTTAAAGATGTTTTAAAGCATCATTTACGACGAGTGAACAAACCTTATATAAGTTGTTTCAAAGAAGGGCTTGTTTCTGGAAAACATAAAATGAAACAAAACATCAAAGTCACTAAATCTTCAGATAAGTTTACTTTCTGCATAACAATGCAATGCCAGCCAGTATGAAATGACTTCCAAGTGTTTTTGTTAGAGAATTTATTGTAGTACCACTTCATGAAGTTACTCACCATATGATACTGTCAGTAACAGTCATAGGAAAACAACAAGAGACTCATATTTTATTAAATATGGAATCATTTTATCCTGGCATTTTAAGTAGCCAGGGTTAGATCTCAAAATGAATTATGCAAGGAGGAGGAATAATGCACCCTGGCAAATTTTTCTTTGTTTGGCCACACTCCTGAAATATGTAGACAATCTCTATTTTAAATTTTAAAATAAAGGGGAACACAGAAATACATAAAGTCTCTTTTACCTAAAAAAATATATTTTTACAACTAAAATTTGTGGTTAAATTATATTTGTACCAGACTGACAGCGCGTAACAAAGTACTTTGCTGTCATTGGGGGACATAAGCATGGAATTGTCCATTAACAGGTATTAAAATGAACAGTAAACTATGCTTTCTATATTTCACCACTTAAAGAGGTTGTCTCATCTCAATGTTTCATAGGATGCATAAATGAAATAATGATGCTTTGCTCTTTCACCTCCTGGTCCATCTGTCTGTAAATAGCATATGAGCTCCCTTTATTCAGACTTCTCTGTTTATTATGTTTATTAGTCAAGATTAGCTAAATTACCTTCTACCAGGACAGGAAAAGCTGCTGATCTAATGTAAACAGTAGAGTAATTACTGTCTTTTGTCTGAAAGATCAGATAACACACAAACTATCACTGCTGGCCCAGACCTGTGAGATAACTCCCTGCTATAAGATAGAACAAACAGCAGGGGAGAAGGAGTACACAGGTCAGTCACTTGGGAAACTAGAAAGCCCTCCGAAGGTGATAAAATCATTTGTAGCTCCTTAACCCCTTAAGGACCCGGCGTTTTTTTTTTTTGGTGACACGTTCGTTTTTCCCTCCTCGCCTTCTGAAAGCCATAACTTTTTTATTTTTCCACCTACATAGACCATGAGGCTTTATTTTGGGGACAAGATGTACTTTCTAATGGTGTTATTTACTTTACTATAGAATATATTGGGAAACTGCAAAAAAATTCCAAGTGGGACAATTGTGAAAAAATTTTTATTTTTGCCATGTTTGCGGGGGTTTTCCCTTTTACGGCCTTCAATCTCGGAAAATATAATGTATTATCTGTATTCTACAGGTTGTTTACGCATCCGGAAAATACCAAACATGTAGGGTTTCTGTTATGTTTGGTACCGTAAAAAAAATTCCAAACATTTTCTATCTTTGAAATTTGCGGCCCACGGCCCCATTTTTGGCGACCAAAAAAAACTTTTTTGTACTAACACCTACGGATGTCAGTGAGGGGGAATTTTTTTTGGGTGAAGTTTTAATTTTTATCGCTAGCAGTTTGGAATGCATGCAACTTTTTTGATCATTTTTATTCCTTTTTTTGATTGACGTAAATGACCAAAAAACGAATTTTGGCGTTTGGAATTTTTTTTCTTCTATAGTGTTCAGCGTACGGGAAATAATGATTTTATATTTTTTATAGATCGGACTTTTTCGGACACGGCGATACCAAATATGTGTAACTTTTTTTTTATTTTAATGAATTTTATTTGTTAAAATGGGAAAAGGGGGGTGATTTAAACTTTTAAAAATATTTTTTGTACTTTAAAATTTTTATTTATTTATTTTTTTTACTGTAACATTTGTCCCCTATGGTGCTTGACCACTGGGGGGGCGCGATTTTTTAATACAACCAAATGCATTGCATAGGCAATGAAATTAGGGTGTACAAAGATGGCGGTTTCCCCACTTCCTGTCTGCGGACGGAAGTGGGGCAAACCGGCCAGGGTTTCACAAGGCTCCCCACCACCATGCCCGGTCGTCGGATTGGCGCAGTGTAGCTGCGCTGATGCCGATGACCGTAACGATCGGTGCGCGGCACCGATCGGCGTTCATTCAGACGCCGCGGCCATCTTTGCCACGTTGTTGAGGGGTTAAACAGCGCCAGCGGGGGGAAAGCCCCCCGCCGGCGCTGTTACCGCCGGGTGTTAGCTGCAAAGCCCCTGAGCGGCCCTGGGACGTACTCATATGTCCAGGGTCGTTAAGGGGTTAACAAAAAAAGATAAACAAAGCAATATATTTGGAAAACGTCTTCATGTAGTGTTCCCTACATTTTTAAACCTATTCTTTCATGTGAGACAACTCCTTTAAGCCATTAGTCTAGATATGAACCGTACTATAGCTACTGTAACATGTATTACAGATCCAATTTTTGTAAAAATCATGGATTAGAAAACCATTAAATGAAAGCCAGGATTACCACAGAAAATCAAAAATCACAGAGTATGGAGAGCCCATTAACTAATAAAACATAACATTTATTGATATTCATTAAAAAGGCAAAAAGAGACCTGCCCTATAATACCCTAATAAAACCTTACCAAAACAGAGCACTCACCCTGAAAAGCTCAACCCTGTTCTGCACCCTCTCCCTGAAATAAACAGTGGTTGTTCTTGGGTATGATGTTATATGTTAATCAATATAGTAAAGCACAATACTATGTATATAAAAAAGTACTACAGATATACAGGGGTATTCTAAAGCTTGCCCTAACTCCAATGCATTTCTTCTAAGATGTAAAGGATTATCAGAGAGGGAAAAATTTAGTACAATACACAATAGAGAGATAAACTGCGTAAAAACATGCAGAAACAGCTAAAAGAGTTGCCATGCATTGAGTAGAGGTAAAAATATGCATGGGTATATCAATGAATGGTAGTTACTCTCAATACCATGATACTACAGACGCATTAATCCTGCAGGATGAGTGTAGACAAGCTTCTCTATCACAGCATTTATGCGTCTGTGGTATCATGGTATCGTGAGCAACTACAAATGATGTGTCTATGCATATTTTTACCTTTGCTCTTGCATAGCCACTCTTTTGGCTAGTAATATAGGATAGTCTCTGACCTATGTCTGTATGTTTATGCACTGTTTATCACTTTATGGGTATTGTACTACATTTTTTCTCTCCCTGATGACTCTTTACATCTCAGGAGAAATGCAGTGTAGTAAGGGGGACTGAGTGGTATATATTTTGCTTACATCTTCATTGTAGTGGATGGCTTTACTTAACTCACTAACTTATTGTTCGTGTAACATCCCAACTGGGGACAACCAGAGTTTGTCTTCTGGATAGGTCAGAAAAGAGGATTGCCCTTTTTGGGGTGAGTGCCCTGTTTAGGTAATGTTTAAAGTATTATAGGGCAAGTGTCTTTTTTCCGCTTTAAAATTGCAGTATTTTGCATCAGTATAATAGATCAGTTTGTAAGCCAAAACCAGTAGTAGAACTGTACAAGTATCGAACAAATATTGATTTAGTGATGATATTTACTGTGTTTAGCTTTGTCTTTTTCTTGAAAGCTCTTGGATGATAATGGATTATTGTGAGAAGTATATATACCGCACAACAATCTATCATCATCCAATATTTAGCATAACTAAACTTGACAAATAACACACCATGATATCACGGTACAGAATGTTATCTCAACATTTTTAAAGCTCTACAGTGGTTTTTGCTTAGAGACGAGAGTAGAAAACTGTGATATTATGGTCAAGTTAAACTCTGCTACCTTTTTTGTGTTATATAATATATAATTGAATTTTTTTTAATTAAAAATTTTAAAAAAATTAATTTTTTATATAAATATTTATTATGTCACGACGAGTTTTTTTTGGATTGCAAAATGTTGGGGGGGTGTGCCTACTCAACATTGTTCCACCCGGATTTACCTGGTCTATATAAAGTCAGCTGACTAGGTGTGGTTTCACTCGTAGTGGGATTTAGTGGAGAGCCAGTGTCGGCTTATTTTTCACTTCCATTACGGGCTAAGGTGTTAGTGAGGAAACTATCCCGTATAGTAAGTGCTCAGACGAGGACAAGGAGTTTTGTTTTTTTTTATTTCTAATATATGCTTGTTGTTAGTGCACGTTTGTTTTCCTGAATAAACATATGGGAGGACCCGATTGTACCCTAGACTACCTCTGTCTCTATGCCTAATGGACTTATGCTGAGATCCCATATCCATAAATGCTCACAATATATATAAATATTTTTTTTTTCTATATATACCTAGTGTCAGTTATATGGGTAAATGTTATATGCATTTAGGACTTGCCATTGCTATACTATCAATCAAATTTGGGGTAGATCCAAACAGGAAGAAGTTTCAAATGGTTTCATGTAGTTTTTTTTCGAGGTTTTACTCCTTATTTTGAGTGATATTATATACTGGTCTGATATAATGACCTAAATACACTAAGTGAAAATAGCCTAAAGCTAATAATATCCAGTATGGGTTTTGTTAATGCTGGATGATGTGAATCATCCCTTTCTTTAAACCTGTTATTGTGAAGTTTGATTTACCGAAAAATTTTGAATAGAACGATTTTATGGATTCTGGTAGGGTACCTCTATATTTTAACTTCATGTACGTAAATAATTTTGAGTGATGTGTATTTGTAGCTAGTAATTATACCTAGCAAAGAGTGCTTTCACACAGAGCTTTTTTAGGTACTTTTTTGGTTTTTTGAAGTGTTTTTGGATGCATTTTTTGTGCAGAAATGCACAGCATTAATTGTTGTGCCTTTCTGCAAAAAAAAATGCATTAAAAAACGCTCCGTGTGAAAGCACCCAAAAGGCAATGAAAATCATTTGTGATTTCTGTAACCTGGAAACAACTTGTGATGTGAAAGAGATGAAGAGAGGCAGGTGCTCTCTAGACAGTTCTGTATGTTTAGACACATTTGCACACATAGATTAATAGTTGCTTGGATCACTCCCAGGGATGTCTTAAAAGCATTTTGTCAACCTGGGCAGAGCTGTGCACTGGGCCCCCGACAAAACACAACCACTCACAGGAATTCATATTTACACTATATAAATTTATATTTATTGTTTCTTTCAACAAAATTTGTGCTTTTGGACATAATTTAACCCTTACGCCCAGGATGTACCAACATCCCGGTGCAGTAATGTTTATTAGTGGAATTACTCAGCAATCCTAACATAAAAAAGGTTTGGTGCCGGTTTTGGGAATATGGTAAAGGCCGTACAGCGTGAGGGGGGGGGGGGTCCCCGCTGTAAACCTTCAGGGGGTAGTAGTGATAAAACTGACATCTTTGAACACTCTTCGGAAGGCAAAAGGGGGGGAAAATACAAGCGTTTGGTCAGACCAGAGAAACAAGCTTCGTGAAAAAAAAAATGAGAGTTAAAAAAAAAGAAAGTAAATCACTTCAAAAAAAAAATAAAAGCAAACATATTTGGTATGCCAACCTAAAGTGATTTAAAATAACCATTAAACCTGAGCTGAACATTTAAAAGGGGAAAAAAATTCCAGCGGAAAATTGTGTTTTTTCAGTCATTACGGGGCCCAAATTGAATAAAAAGAAAAAGTACGACCCCGGGGGGGGGGGGGGGGGGGGGGGGGGGGGCGGGGGGGGGGGGGGCGTGGGGGGGGGGGGGGGGGGGGGGGGGGGGGGGGGGGGGGGGGGGGGGGGGGGGGGGGGGGGGGGGGCCGGGGGGGGGGGGGGGGGGGGGGGGGGGGGGGGGGGGGGGGGGGGGGGGGGGGGGGGGGGGGGGGGGGGGGGGGGGGGGGGGGGGGGGGGGGGGGGGGGGGGGGGGGGGGGGGGGGGGGGGGGGGGGGGGGGGGGGGGGGGGGGGGGGGGGGGGGGGGGGGGGGGGGGGGGGGGGGGGGGGCGGGGGGGGCGGGGGGGGGGGGAGGGGGGGGGGGGGGGGGGGGGGGGGGGGGGGGGGGGGGGGGGGGGGGGGGGGGGGGGGGGGTTGTGGGGGGGGGGGGGGGGGGGGGGGGGAGGGGGGGGGGGGGGGGGGGGGGGGGGGGGGGGGGGGGGGGGGGGGGGGGGGGGGGGGCGGGGGGGGGGGGGGGGGGGGGGGGGGGGGGGGGGGGGGGGGGGGGGGGGGGGGGGGGGGGGGGGGGGGGGGGGGGGGGGGGGGGGGGGGGGGGGGGGGGGGGGGGGGGGGGGGGGGGGGGGGGGGGGGGGGGGGGGGGGGGGGGGGCGGGGGGGGGGGGGGGGGGGGGGGGGGGGGGGGGGGGGGGGGGGGGGGGGGGGGGGGGGGGGGTGTGCACCATCCAATGGAAAAAACAGCCTGATCACTCCTAATACAAAATTAGTTAATTCACTGGTTTAATTATTTTTTAAAATATCAAGTAGATCCAAACATTGGCTTATGAACAATAAATTTAAATTTAAAGTATGAAATTAATTTGTTAGTGGAGTCACTGTCATAAGTTATGTTTGAAAATTATGGTCTCAGGCATTTGACATGGTTCATTTTAAATATGTTCATTCAATTCTGTTGATAGCAGTTTGTTATAATGGCCCACATCACTAAAAGTTTTTCTCTGGGTCTATTGGTCAGTAATAACTAACATCAGCTAGAACACATGAAAGATTATCTGTTGGAGAAGTTTAATCTAATCAATAGAAGGACTATTTACCATGCTGTTTCACAGAGTCTGCTATTCACAGACAGCTTCAGGGTCATACTTCCTGGTTACACTGTGGATGGTTCTACAGTAGTGATTGGCATATCAGCTATTTCTAGCTGAACCTTTTACAGAGACATTACTAACAGAAGTGTTTAAACAGTAGGGCAGAAAACTACAGAGCACTAAAGGGTTAAAGTTTGTCAGCAACATAGATAAACAAGCTCCTGTTCTGCTGATAACAAAAAGCAGAGAGCAATGAGTGCAGAGAGAGGTGGTTTGTAACCTAGGGAAGTTTGTGTATACAAGCAGGAGATAAGAACTGCTCTATCTCTAAAGGAAAGCAGAAAAATCAGAACAGCAGTTAGTTTAGCAGTAGTTTTTATTTACCTATACCTACATTTCAAGATAATTTTGGTAAGAATAACCATTTAAGATCCTAATAAACTGTAAGACTAAGTCACTCTAATCATGGGTAACTGTATGTAGGTGGATAAGTGTATATTCTCACTTAGCGGTACTTATGATCTTATAATTTATGTTCAGGATTGAGCAATATACAGAGCTGTCCTATACATGAGAAAACCTAAAATACAGAGATACCCATCCACCGATTCATGCACTTTTGCTGGGTGATATAGCTGAACTTTGACGTACACTCCTCCACAATGGTATTGCAACACCAAAAAGGAAACGTTTTGTAGTTATGGAAATCAATAGACATGTTAATGATATACAACTCATAACAAAAATAGAAATAAAATATTAAAAACATTTAAACTCTGCAAGATCCTGATCCTAGCTCTGCCTGTTTCAGAGACTGTAGGGGTCGTTTACACGGCAGTGGACAAATACCGGCCGGTATCTGTCCGGTTTTGCGGCCATCCCCACGGCCGCGGGGGGGCGGGGGGGGGCTTTTCTCCGCGATGAGCGGAGAACAGCCCTCCACCCTCCCATTGAGATGCACATGTTCCGTCCGGAAACCGGACGGAAGATTGTGCATGTTCAATGTTTTGTCACCGGGCGGAAAACCCGTGCAGTGGGGACTGCTGCACGGGTTTTCCATAGAGCACAATTGTGCTCATTTTCGGCCGGTTTTTCAGGCGGTCTGAAAAAACCCCAAACCGGCTGAAAAACCGGCCGAAAACCCGTGCAGTGGGGACATGCCCTTACTGTTTGAGGGGTTGTGAAAAACAATTACACTTTCCAAACAGGATGTCTAGCTATAAGGGTGCGTTCACACGGCAAAGGACAAAAACATCTCTGTTTTTGCCTCTCATTTCAAGCGGTTTTTGGACTGTTTTGGGACTGTTTGTGGACTGTTTTTGTCACAAAACCGGTCTGTTTTTCATCTGTTTTCGGCTTTTGAACTGTTTTTGGTACTGTTTGGGCATGTCCACACGGCACGGGTTTTCGGCCGGTTTTTCAGGCGGTTTGCGGTTTTTCAGACCGCCTGAAAAACCGGCCGAAAATTAGCACAATTGTGCTCTATGGAAAACCCGTGCAGCAGTCCCCACTGCACGGGTTTTCCACCCGACTGTTTTGTCGCCGGCGGACCGGCGGCAAAACATTGAACATGCACAATCTTCCGTCCGGTTTCCGGACGGAATCTGTGCTGTTCAATGGGAGGGGGGAGGGCTGTTCTCTGCTCATCGCGGAGAAAAGCCCTCCCCCCCGCAGCCGTGAGGACGGCCGCAAAACAGGACACATACCGGCCAGCAAACCGGCCGGTATTTGTCCTGTGCCGTGTGGACGGCCCCTTTTAGTCCCCAGCGGTTTTTGGGCTGTTTTTGGATTGTTTTTCAACCTCCAAAACACACCCACTATAGGTGGGATTTTTCTTCACTTTTTTTTGCAAAAACCGAAAACCGCCAAAAAACCTCATCAAAAACCGCCCCAGAAACCGCCGGCTACGTTTTGAACGGTTTACATTGACTCCAATGTTAATTGTCCATCTAGAAACCAGTCGGAAGATTGTGCTTGTTCATGTTCTGCGGTCCGCCGGCGGTCTGAAAAACCACCCGGCAGAAAAAACATTCAGTGGGGAAGGCAGGGCGGTTTTTCAATTGAAGTCTATGGGAGAGAGTTAGTTGCAGGTTGTCCGACGGTTCCTAAAACCGCAAACCGTTGGAAAAACCGTCCAAAAACCCTTGCCGTGGGGACAAGCCCAATATGTGAGCTAGCAAAGTTTTATTACATTCATTAGTCCCAAATCTGCAGACAGAATATATATCCTTCAGCGGTAGAGGAGAGCTATATAGAGTGACTTCAGGATCTAGGTGCATTATAGTGTTAGCTTATATTTGCACAACTGAAAATGGTGAGTGCATTGCACTTTGAATATTGTTTGGTTTTGAACAAAATTGGAAATATTACACAAAGAGAGCACCTTTGTCTCTTTTCCTTTTCCCTTTTGATCTGCATGAGAGAAAGTTACAATGCATGTTTTACTTAATCAAAATAAATACTAATATATGCAGTAAATTAAATATGTGCAAAAATAGTAAACAAATACAATTCATTATAAATACTTAAAAAAGAAAAACAAAAAAAAACAAAAAAAGTGTGTGAAACTAGTGTGTTAATTCTAAATGACATCATATATGTATTTGTTATACAATAGCTTGAGTGATTGAAAGATGCAAAGTGATACATGAGTGTAAAATACTAAATGAGCCATAATTGCATCTCACAAGAAATACAGTACAGTATATATAAATACTTACACAATACATTTTTGGCGATGTAAAGAAGATAATCAAAGCAAGTAAGTAATTAAATTACTAAGAACATTTATTCAGTATTACTACCATAATTAAGTACTAGATATGGTGATTACATGATTAAAAAAATCAACCATGGTTAAATAATTACAATATATACCGTAAATAAATATCAAAATTAATGTTTGGAAAATTGTGAGTGTGCATAAATAGTTGTGATAAAAGAGGTTATGTGAATCTCAATATTTACTGAAGAAACAGTGTTCATAAAAATACATTTTTGATGCATGATAACACATGAAAAAGTTTATAAAAAAAACAACAAAAATAATATTCCAGTGTCACATCAATACAATGTGAACTCTCTTCTAAAAGGAAATATTTAAAATATAAAAACACACTATTTAAATAAGAGTTTAATCAAACTGCATATGGTCCTTTTTGCTAAAAGTGCACAGAGAGGAAATTCACGGTTCCTTTTAAAAAATAATAATAATAGTAGTGACATATAGCTTAGTTCATTTTTAGGGGGGAATGAGGGCACTGTCCCTTTAAAAAAAATAATTAAGAAACCATATTTCTTTTAATTCCTGTTATTCAATTAAGACAAATGAGTTTTCTAATATTTCTTTCATTATTTATAGTGTTGAGCGATTGCGTTAGCTATCGTGAATCGATCGTAGTCGGATAGTCGGCGCTATCGATAAGGTTTTTTCGGATAGTAGCATCGATTATGCGCGATGACCATTAAAGTCTATGGGGAAGGAGCAACAATAAAACACCTTCATATTACCCCAAATCAAAGGCTGGGTGAAGTCTGATGAAATTAATAACATCCACAACGTCAAATGGATTACGTGGCTACAATCTTAGGCAACACTTACTTAGGTTATGAAAGTTCACAGAAAAAAAAGTCACAGAAATTTTTACTATCCCTGTCTTTGTATCCACCAAAAACTGACCCTTAAAACCTGGCATTACCACAAATTAAAAGTGCAGAAGGCAGTATGATTGAAAACATCATTGTTACTTGAAACTGGACATTGAATATTCCTGTCTGGAACGCAGCATGAGCCCCAAACCTGCATGACCCCCACATTTAAAAGTGCCGGAATAAAAGGGAGTCTTTTCATCCACCCATTTTAGTTGAAAAACTGGGACATTGGACCTATACCTGTCTTGGGGCCACAGCATGAGCCCCTAAACCTGCATGACCCCCACATTTAAAAAAGTTGCCGGGATAAAAGGGAGTACTTTCAACCCACATTTTAGTTTTCCACTGGACATTGAATTATAACCTGTCCTGGGCCCACTGCATTGAAGCCCAAACCTGCATGGACCCCCACATTTTTAAGTGCCCGGAAAAAGGAGTATTTCAAACCACCATTTAGTTTCACTGGGGACATTGGACTATTACCGTCCTGGGCCACAGCATGAGCCAAACCTGCATGGACCCCCACATTTAAAAAAAGTTGCCCGGAAGAAGGAGTCTTTCAACACCATTTTAGTTTCACTGGGGGACATTGGGACCTATTACCTGGGTCCTGGGCCAAGCCTGAAGCCCCAAACCTTTGATGACCCCCACATTTAAAAAGTGCCGGAAAAAGGAGTCTTTCAACACACCATTTTAGTTAACTGGACATTTGGGGACTTATAAAATCCTGTCTGGGCACAGCATGAGCCCAAACCCTGCAATGGGACCCCCCCACATTTTAAAAAGTGCTGGAAAAAAAGGAGTTCTTTCAAAAAACCACACATTTTTTAGTTTCAACTGGACATTGACTATGACCTGTCCTGGGCCCACAGCATGAGCCCCTACCTGCATGTCCCCACATTTAAAAAGTTGCCGAGAAAAAGGTGTCTTTTCAACACCACATTTTAGTTTCCCACTGGACATTGACTTACCTTGTCCTGGGCCACTGCTGGACCATGGCGGAGTTAAGTTACAGTGGGGTGCGGTTGAGAGCCAGGATGGGCTGTCCGTTCATCTATTTAACAAGCAGGTTAAAAAATGCCCTGATGACGCGAGCTAAAACGAATAACTGTCGTGCTGAAGCAGGAAGTGCGGGAAGCGGGAAGTGTGGAGATAAACTCCCAGCCTTCCTCTGTACAACTGTCATACCTGGGGTAGCGCTTGCCCCTCAGTAATGGAGTGTGGACCTATGAGGCTTTCACCTTGGAAATAATGGTGGTTACAAGTCTACTGTTTTAAACCCAGGTGCCCTTTATCTTTGGCATTATCTTTTCTTCTTTTTACTCATCGTGCTAGAGGGAAATGGTCTCCCTGTACTTTGTTCCTCTGTCCGTGCTCCATACTTCCAGGTTCCTCTGAATATCCTACATTCTGGTAAGTTTTCCTTTACCTCCCTTGTAACAATTCAGAAGGGTTTTTTTTTAACAGGCTATTTTTTGTACATGCAAGGTTTTTTTAGTAACATAAATTCTATAGGGGAATAGAAAAACACATTTTTAAAATAGGATGGGAAACTCCCACCATGTCTTTGTTTCTCTTTTTTTCATGTATTAAATGGGTTGTCTCATACAGGGATTGATAGTCTTAGCTATGTTAAAGATCTTGCTAACCAAGTATTTTGCAAGATGTGTTCCATTAACAGTGGTCCTAATCCTTATTCCTGTTTCTGGACCAGCACCTTACACCTTGAGCCACTCTTGACAATTGTGAAGGAACAAAATGTCTGTTAGAATCCCAACATTTTTTAGAATAGGACTGGTAGTATTGCTGCATGGTATGTTCACAGCACACAAAATGACCCCCCAAAAATTCAAAGCTGACCCTTGGGCCACTAGGTCAATTTGTGAAGAACAAATGTTCTGTTAGAAACAACATTTTTTAGGAAAAGGACCTGTTGTATAGCTGGCCATGTCATCAAGGCAAAAAATTGGCCCCAAAAAAATTCAAAAGCATGACCTTGAGCCACTTTGGTCAATTGTGAAGAAAACAAATGTATGTTTGAAAAAACCAACATTTTTTTTATAATAGGGACCTGTATGTATGCTGCATTTCAAAGGGAGGGGGGGCAGCATGACCCAAAAAAAAATATATAAATGGACTTCTCAGGCCACTGTTAAAAAAATTGTGAGGGAGGATTTGCACTTAGAAAGCCACATTTCTGTTACAAAGGACCCATGATTATTGTGGTATTCTTCACAGGCAAAACATGAACCCAAAAAATTATAAAAATGGAACTTTCAGCCACTATTAAAAATTGTTGAGGGGAGGAAATGCCCACTTAGAAGCCACATTTTTTGTTCCAAAGGCATAATTATAGCTGTATCTACACAGCCAAACATGACCACCAAAAAAATATATATATGAATTACGCCCACTATTAAAAATTGTGAGGGAGGATATGCCACTTTGGAAAGTCACATTTCTTGTTCCTAAGGGACCAGGTTTATTGCTGGTATCTCACAGCTACATGACTTCAAATCCATGGACACAATGCGAAAAAAACTTCTTAAGATAAAGTGAGTGTATGGTTAATGGGAATTAAGGTGTTGTCATTTGAAAACCTTGCTGTCTTATACCTGTATCCTCACAGCAACAAAACCAGCAAAATTGAACTGTTGGGAAAGAGAATAAAATTGCTGTTTTAAGAAATTGATCATTTTAAAAAAAAAAGTTTTCAAGAGGTCCATTTCTGTTTGAAAATGGAAATGTGAAGAAGGGGATGGCCAATCTAATCGGTGACCTCCGGCAAATTTGGTGGCCTATAACCATCATCAGAGATCCATATTTGCCTGATTATTCTTGATGAAAGTCAATACAGAATCCCTCATTATCTGTGGAAAGCCGGGATGCGTTTGGTCTGTAATTCCCCTCCTACAGCTGTGCTGAAGGTCCGCTCAGATATGACAATGGCTGCTGGCAGGACCAAACACCTCTATGGCGTGACGAGCCAGCTCGGGCCATTCGGTCACCTTTTTGGATACCACAGAAGTCTATTGGGTCCTGGAACACATGCGAAAACAATCAGTGTTGAGACGCTATGTTTGTTGTTTTTTAGTCGTTGCACCATGGATCTTAAAGCTGATCTCGGTGTGTTGGATGTGTGGTGCCCTGCATGCCTGCGTTGGTGAGGTGTGGTAAACAAAAGAATGCCAGGAGGTCACCCATTAGGCTTTGCCACATTGTGCTGCTGACGCTTATGCCTACTTGGCACTCTACTGCTGTTCACTGTCGCCTGATGTTGTTCACCGTGACTATTTGGGAACGTTGAAGCAGCACGCAACAGATGTCATTCCAGTTGATCAATCAGCAGGTCTCCTTTTCCTGCATTTTACTCTCTATTTGGGTGGGTGGATGGAAAGTGCTGCTGATTTTTGTTTTGTACCGGGGATCTGGTAGGGGGTGGCCACCCAGTAACTGGTTAGTTCATTTTGTGGCCTTTAATGCGTGGATCATGTTGGAGGGAAATGGAAGATTTTTCCAAAGCACTCATGTGAGAGATGGGCCTTGATTTCCAAAGCCCTTGGGTCGGAGGGCCCTAGCCAAACTGATCTTCTCATCTTCCTCCTCCGCCTCAATTCGCGGCCACCTCTTTCCAAGGCAGGGACGTCTGGTAACATCGTGTGTCTAGAATACCTCCTCCTCCTCCTCCTCGCTGCTCCGGCACAGCTTCAAACACAGCCCTGGACTTGCCTGAGATGATGCACCCTGAGAGCTGATGCGCCACCTTGCACTAGCTCTGGACCCCAGAACCACTGCCTTAATGAAGGACGATGAAAAATTGTGAATAAACTGTCGGCCCCTTGTGAATTTGACGGAGAGAAAGGCTCAGTGTTCAGCAATCTGTGGTCCGTCTCCTCCTCCGTCTCTTGGCGGGGGGACCTGTTGTTTTCAGAGTGTTCAACGATCGTTTCAGAACTAAGATCACCCACAATGCCTCATGCTGACAAGGGGGCAATTGTCTCGCACTGACCCATTTTGGTGGCTTCTTTCAAAACTGGGCAAGGAGGGTGCAGATAGCTCTTTCACACTGCCTCATCTCGGTGGTTTCAAAAACACCCGAGGGTCCGTTACCGCTGCTTGTCAGGGCCATGTTGGTCACTTCGTTACTGGTAATGGCATTGCGCTGCTGCTGCCACAATCGCTGGAGCAATGTGGAGGGTGGAATTCCAGCGTGTTAGCAACGTCAACAATGAGAAGGTTGGACGGTGGAGGCCGAGCTGACGCTGCACGCATGACCAGGCGGGACGAAAGCCAGGGTGCGAACGGCGGATGAAGTGCGAACTCAGACCTCGAGGCCTTCTTCAGCAGGCAGTCCCAGACCCCTGTATAAAAGCTTTCTTTAGGAAATTTTGGAGACAAGGTTCATGGACATGTTGCCAGTCATAGGGACTGTGCCTCCAAGACTAACCGATTTCCTTTAAGGGCCGGCCAACACAGAATTTTCGCCCGTTATCGCACACCACCTTGCCTGGCCCACAAGGTTCTTGTCACCCATTCAGCGCTCGGGTCTCGTTTGCTTTAGGGCCGTCCAAAGCTCATGAACTGTGTGTGGACGGTCCTTCTCATTGCAGATTAATTTTAACTTGGCCTGGTGGTCTCTGGGGGGCCACGTGATTCCACCAGAGGACCCTTGGGGGAAAGGAGAGCCCTTGCACCACCCCTGCGGTTTTGAAGAGCCGGGTCGCTGCGCGAGCTGAGAGCCACCGTCACCCCCAGAGGACATCCACCCAGCTCACCCAGGCAGTGAGCTGTCACAGAGATATTAGAGGACTTTGGGCAGTGCTTACTCGTCCATGTGTTTTTCGTGGTTGAGATGGGACCTCTTTACGGGGACAAAGATGCAGAAAACGGCGCTTGAAATTTTACGATGGACACGTGGCTGGCACAGGCGCAGGGACGGCATTTTCTGGCAAAGGAAATGCCTGCTAGCATCTGGGTTTTGCGGGCAGGAGGGCGGGCCATGCGTGGCGGGGGAACCCATCTGTGTCAGTAGACGGAAAAGCAACATTTTCCAAGGCCAAAAAAAGCCTGCAATGCTGACATTCAGGCTTTTTGGCTTGGGATGGTTTGGGTTTAAAGTGTATCTTCTGCTCCCAAACTGGAAGACAGAAGGCTGGCTGCTTGACTGGCCACTGTACGGCGTGCAGGTCGTCAAAATGGCGGAGGAGAAGGGGTTGATGGGTCCTATGGTGGTGCTGGTGGTACTCCGGGGCGACGGTGGAGGCTGAAGCGGAGGCTGACCTGATCATGACTCTGAGAGACATGGGCAGCTGAGGAAACGCTTGGTGGTGGCGGTAGGAGGAGGAGGCTGAGAGACAGAGGGTTGTGGAAAGTGGTTGGAGGCCCGGCGTCGGTTCTGGCCTTTTTTGGCCAAGGGTTCCCTCCATTTCAACCATGCATTTGCTGTGTCTGTGACTTGACATGTTGGTGGTGGTAAGCACTTATGGTTCTTGCCTCTCTTTTGGTTTTTACGGCCAAAAGGCGGGCATATGAATCGCTGGGTGAATCAGAGTCTTGCTCAAAGAAGGCCCAGGCTTGAGAGGTCCTGGACCTTTTTGACGCGATAAGCGAGGGCGGGGTTTGCGCTGACCGGGGCTGGCGGACTCATATCAGCGGTACTTTCTGCGAACGCCCTCTCCCTTTTTGTGGCTGGGACTCCGTTTGACATACAACATCGTCTTTCTCCTCGTCCAATGATGAAGCTGCCGAAAAGCAAATTCTGACGGGAAAAAAGGACCTGTGATGGATCGCAATGGTCGTTCATTCTTCATTCCTCATCAACACTGGTGACTTGTGTGTCCTGACTTTCTGCATCCAGAAAGCCTTGCGGGCTACAAGCAAGGGGCACTGCAAGGCGTAGCAGACCGCCGGGATTTTGTCGAGTTGTCCCGGGTTCCTTCACCTACCTCTGATGGCATCAGTAATACTGGGCGTCAGTGCAAGACTAATCATCATCTTGATCTTTTAAACATTGCATTCTGACCCTAACGCTTTTTGTCATCAAAGAGGGTCTTAAGACATTGGATTATCCACAGTGGTGGGTACACGAAGTTGACATTTGGGCTGTTCATGTTGGACGGATGCTGATGATGCTGTTGTCGACATTTGTGGCAGTGTCTGCCGAGGGAGAGGAGGTAGATGCTAGATGCAGGTGTTGCATTAACCACTGAAGGATGATTGGCGACGTGTTCGTTACTTAGATTCACAGGGCCCTTGACCCAGCGATGGACAGGCATGACGGTTCCTGCATCTGACGATCGCTGCTGCGTGTTGTTCGCCAGCACTGGAAGGAGCACCTTTCTGTGTACCTTACCTCCATGTGCAACCCCCTCTTTGACTCGCTTACACCTGGCATTTCGCTCCATGTTTCAGAAATATAAAAATTTGAGTGGTATGGATTAGTTTGGATAGTCTCTTATTAAAAAGACGGCAATTCACAGCTATTATCCAAATCCCTCTAATCAAAAAAACATTGCTGGATTCATAATTTAACTGCAAGGTGTCTATCAACAAATCTGGGATGGGCAAATGTCTAAAATAACGTTATCTGTTATGTTTTTGGCTATATAAACGGTATTTTTTGCTCCTTTCAATTCACCTGTGGTGAATATAGAATTGCTGTTTTTAGATTTACGTAGATGATGCTGCGGTCAATTGGAACAGTTGCTGGGTGCGCAAAATGTCAAAAAAAACACGTTAACTGTTATGTTTTTGATATAATAAACGGTATTTTTTGCACTTTCAATTCACCTGTGGTGATTATAGAATGATGTTTTAGATTTCGTAGATGCTGCGTCAATGACAGTGCTGGGTGCGCATAAAAGTCAAAATTAACGTTACTGTTTGGTTTGATATAATTAACGGTTATTTATTTGCACCTTTCAATTCACCTGTGGTGAATATAGAATTGCTGTTTTAAGTTGTAAGTAGATGCTGCGTCAGTAACAGTGCTGGGTGACGCAAAAAGTCGAAAAATAAATGTAATCTGTTATGTTTGGATATAATAAACGGTATTTTTTTGCAACTTTCAATTCAACCTGTGGTGAAATTAAGAATTGCTTTGTTATAAGATTTTAGTAGATGCTGCGTCAATGAACAGTTGCTTGGGTGGCAAAAGTCATTAAAACACGTATTGTATGTTTTTGGTATAATAAACTTTTTTTTGCACCTTTCAATTCACTGTGGTGAATTATAGAATTGCTGTTTTAGTATTTACGTGATTCATGCGTCATTGAACAGTGCTGGGTAGCGCAAAAGTCAAAAAACAACGTACTTTTTGTTTGATATAATAAATACGGTTTTTTTGCACCTTAAATTCACCTGTGGTGATATAGAATTGCTGTTTAAGATTTACGTAGATGCTGCGTCAATGATCAGTGCTGGTGTTGCGCAAAAGTTCAAAAAAAACAGCGTAACTGTTATGTTTTGTATAAATATACGGTTATTTTTGCACCTTTCATTTTCAATGTGGTGAATATAGAATTGATGTTTTATCAGGATTTTACGTAGTTGCTGCGTACACATGAAACAGTGCTGGGTGCGACAAAAGTCAAAAAACACTGTAACTGTTATTTTTTGGTATAAATATACTGTATTTTTTGCACCTTTCATATTCACATGTGGTGGGAATTATAGAGAATTGCTGTTTTAAGAGTACGTGATTCTGCGTCAATGAAC
Source organism: Phyllomedusa bahiana (assembly GCA_025379985.1). NCBI lineage: Eukaryota > Metazoa > Chordata > Amphibia > Anura > Hylidae > Phyllomedusa > Phyllomedusa bahiana. The sequence continues at coordinate 45,068 of JAODAL010005736.1, read as the reverse complement.
AGTGCTGGGTGGCGCAAAAGTCAAAAAACACGTAACTGTTTTGTTTTGATATAATAATCGGTATTTTTTGCCAACATTTAATTATCACCTTGGCGTGGTGATATGAGAATTGCTGTTTTAAGTTTTAAGTAGATGCTGCGTCATATGCAAACAGTGCTGGGTGCGCAAAGTAAAAAAACAAGTAACTGTTATGTTTTGATATAATATAAACAGGTTGTTTTTTTGCACCTTTCAATTCACATGTGGTGAATATAGACAATTGCTGATTAAAGATTTACGTAGATGCATGGCGGTCATTGAACAGTGATGGGTGCGCAAAAGTCAAAATACACGTAGCTGTTTTGTTTTGATATAATTATCGTTATTTTTTGCTCCCTTTCTATCAACTGTGGTGAAATATAGAATTGCTGTTTTAAGATTTACTTGATGCTGCCGTCATATGTAACAGTTTTGGGCAACTTTTGGGGTGTGACGCAAAAGTCAAAATAACACGTAACTGTTTTGTTGTTGATATATTACTACGGTTATTATTTGCACTTTAAATTCACCTATGGTTCAATATAGAATTGCTGTTTTAAGATTTACGTACGATGTCTGCGTCAATGTACTGTGCCTGGGTGCGAAAATGTCAAAAAACACGTAAAATGTTATGTTTTGATATACTAAATAGGTTATTTTTTGCACCTTTCAATTCTCGCTGTGTTGAATAGAGAATTGCTGTTTTATGATTTACGTAGATGCTGCGTCTATGAAACAGTGCTGGGTGCTGCAAAAGTAAAAAAACACGTAATTTTATGTTTTGATATAATAAACGGTATTTTTGCACTTTAAAATTCAACCTGTGGTGAATATAGAATTGCTGTTTTTAGATTACGTAGATGCTGCGTCAATGATACAGTGCTGGGTGCGCAAATAGTCAAAAAACACTTATACTGTTATGTTTTGATATAATAAACGGTATTTTTTGCACCTTTCTATTCACCTGTCGGTGAATATAGAATTGCTGTTTTAAGATTTAGTAGATGCTGCGTCATATAAACATGCTGGTGCGCAAAAAGTAGATAATACCACGTAACTGTTTGTTTTGATATAATATATCGGTAGTTTTGCACCTTTCAATTCACCTGTGGTGAATATTGAATTGCGTGTTTTTAAGATTTATCGTATGATGCTGAGTCAATGAACAGTGCTGGTGTGCCGCAAAAGTCAAAAACACGTACTATTAGGTTTTGATATAATAAACGGTATTTTTTGCACCTTTCAATTCACCTGTGGTGTGAATATAGAATTGCATGTTTTAAGATTTAGTAGTTGCTGCTTCAATGAACAGTGCTTGGTGGCAAAAGTCAAAAAAACACGTAAACTGTTTGTTTTGATATAATAAACGGTATTTTTGCACCTTTCAATTCACCTGTGGTGAATATAGAATTGCTGTTTTTAGATTTAAGTAGATTGCTGGTCATATGAACTGTGCTGGTGCGCTAAAAGTCATTAAAAAACAATAAATGTGATGTTTTCGTACGTTACACTGGTTTTTTTGGCAACAAACAACCTGTGCTGACTACATGATTGCTGGTGTGTATTTTAAGTGCAGGTGGTTATATTCATCAGTCACAGGTGTATGGGTTATATTGAACACCTATCTGAAATGATATATGATAATATAAGTGGAGTTTTGCAGCTAACAAGAGACCCCTGCAGTTACTAGAAATTTTGTTTATCCTATATAGTTCAGGACTGCCCACATATCCAGGGAAATATTTCAATTGCAAACTGTTAATAATAATGATATTCCACTACATTGTCTACACTTTGTCTTGGTGAACTTTCATCAGTGTTCTTTATAGATAGGAGATTGTCTCGTGTTCGCCAGCGGGCCCCCCCTCTCCCACCGCTCCACCGCCGTGATTTTTACAGCAGGTAGGCTGATTTAAAATTTCTATAGCTAACTACATAAAATGTTCAAATCTCTAATCTAACTAATTTGGAAGGATCACAGCTAATAGTGAGGATTCTCTGTGCAGAAATTGGACTAATTTTCGTTGAGCTGTTTGGGCCACAGGCTGAGCGCAGGTCCTATACCCTTGAGAGCTGAGAGACATGTGGCTGTACAGGAAATCGGCTTGTTCTTATGGTAAAACGAGGTCATGTGATTTTTCCAGCCAAATAGCAACCATAAATCCCAGTCATACGTCGCACACACATCTCACCTTGCTTTATTTTGTAATTATTTGCTGGCCGCCATAATTACAGGAAGCGCCGAATAAGGCGCGATCGTTTTAGAAGATGCACACAGATTTTTACCTTTATTATCGCTGATCTGGAAATTTCACGATCACCATAAAAACCTTGACGATTTCAACTTTGTCGATATAAATCGCTCAACACTAGTAATAAGTCATTGAGAAAACACATTTAGCACCAAAGGACACATTTTTTTTAAAATTTGTTACAGAGTGATTGATTAAAATTGAAATTCTGTGAAAAAGGTGACATTTAGATTATTTACCTCCTCTTGCTTTAATTCTGTGCAAACACCTAAAGGGTTAAAAAAAAAACTTCCTTTAGTCATTTATGGCAGTATATAACATGCCTTAAAGCCATGTCAGAACTGGACTGGTCCCTAAAAAAAATCTGTGCTGCAATTTTTTGGGAAAATTTGAAAAAATTGCTGCTGCTTAAGAGTAATACGAGTGGCACATTGACAGTGTGAATGGTTGGGTGGCATTACCAGTCCCTGGTAAAGATTGGTTGAGTGGCAGATGGAGAAAACAGGAAGCAATGTGTGGAATCAGGGTCAAGTGGTTGGCGCATCAAGAATAGAGTCTGAGGCCGGTTGAATCAGACTCATTTGGTGGTAGTGAGGCGGTCATGGCTGATGTAATCGGAGCCTAAGGACATTGGTGTGTGGAAAGCTGGCGGATCCACAATTGTTTCTTCTTGACAAAGGTCAGTCGTTCCACATTTTCCTGTGTCAAGCGGGTTCTCCTTGGGGTAGCGATGGCCCCAGCCACCTCTGTAAACACGCTCTGATGCCACACTAATGGCCGAGGCAGTGGACAACATCAGCAAAATCGGCAAGTTGCGGGCACACCACATCTAGTTTGGCTGGCCCAGTAGTCCAGCGGATATTCTACTGGGGTGGTAGAGTTCTGTCTAAAGTAGGCCATCTCCTGTTGTTTCAGGGACTGCTCATGGTACTGCTGCTGTGGCGACTGCCTCCTCAATAGGTGGGTGAAGGAAGCTGCTTCATCAATGGACTCCAGACTTTGGTTGCTGCTGATTGAGCTTGTTACTGCTCCTACCCCCCCACCTTCTCCCAGCAGTAGCGGCAGTAGTACGTGAGCGCTGAGGAACCCCCCGGTCAGACCTGTCAGACCTATTCGGCTGTCACTAGCCAGGCAAATCAGCATGCTGCGGGCCAATATTACTAAAGTGACTCCGTGGGACTGTGCCTCCATCTCCCACTGTATATCTGCCAGGTGCTTGCGGGTCATCTGCCTCGTTTCCTCATCTCAATTCTACCTACTCCAGATGCTCATCGTTCCTGTCATATGGGTAGAAAATCCACTCATCTCACCAGACAATGCTTCTGATCCATGTCCTCCTCCACCTACTCAGTTCAGTCCCCACGGACTATGGTGGCGCGAGATGTAGTCGCCACGTAGCTGTACCCTGCCCAGACAGATTTTCAGCATCTGTTCCAAGGACATGAGAGCAGGGGAATGAAGTCAATTCATCCGTAGTTCCTGCGGACTGACAAATAACGTGGGCCTCCTCGATTGGCATCTGCAAACGGTAGGTGGTCATGCTTGAACTGCCAATGGCTGAGACATCAAGTTTCTAAGTGGAGTACTCCTGACCGCACTCTGGATCATCAAAAAATCGTTTATGGCCTTTCTCTGTTCATACAGTCAGGTCCAACATGTGCAAGGATGGAATTCCAACGGGGTGGAAAACATCGAATATCAGCGTTGGTGTTGGGGGTGGCCGTCCTGCCGCTGCTACTCGAGGAGGGTGGTTCTGCTTTGTAGGTTTGGATGAAGTTGCCATGAAGTTTCCTGGTCATTATCTGAATATTTGAAGATCGGTGGAAGACATTCGGAACCTTTTCACATCATATTGTTACCAACATGCGCCATGCAGGGGAGCCTTGGACATCCACTAATCGGTGCAGCAGCGGTAACCTGTTCCTCCCATTGTCCGTCACCATGTTCCGATTGCAGTTGGCGCGGAGGAGAAAGCCAAACATCGGTTCTTTCTGCATCACGTGGAGCAGTTTCCTCCCCTGTGTGAATTCGTTCGCTGGAGGTAAGCCAGGTGTAGAAACCTGCGTGACACGCTGTGACCTACACATGTGGTGATGATGGTAGCATGCGCTTTGTGGAGGCTGAGGATGGTGGTGGTGGGTGGTGGAGGTGGGGAGGAGGGACATTGGCGCTAGGAGCAGCAGTTTGACAAACGTGGTGGAGGAGGGGGGGAATCAGCGGCGTTTCTCCGTGTCCAAGTTGTTGGTTTGCTGGGCAGGATGCAATCACCCAGTGGGACATAAAAGGTCATATACTGGCCCTGACTTGTAGTTACAGCTCCACACGTCCGCGCTGCCGTGCACCTTGGAACAAACCGATAAGCTCAAGGACTGGACCACCTTCTGTTCCTACATATTTGTGTAGTGCTGTTACTGACTTTTTGGAAAGAAATTTCGGTTTGGAACTCTCCATTCTCGGCTCGGCACAAGCCATTAGTTCTCTGAACGGTGCAGGGTCCACCATTTGGAAAGGGAGGGACTGCAGTATTAACAACTTGGACAGGAGTACGGTCAGCTTCTGTACCAGCTTCTGCATGGTTGGACGCCTACTGTTGTCTCTTTGCAATCGCCTCATTGAACGACTGCTGGCGCCATGAGTAGCGGGGAGCAGGAGCATCTGGACCGGGAGATGATGGCAAAGAGAAACAGCTCCTTCTGCAGAGGGGGGTGGAGCCTTGACTGGCTGCAATGGATGTGTTGCCATAGGCGTGCTGCTGCGGGTGGCAGGAGGGGACCACCACATCTGACCCCGTTTCCCCCTTTTTTCCACCGGATGGTGACGCTGCATGTGTTGACGCAGGGCTGTGGTGCCAACGTTAGCTCCCTGGCCACGCTTCACTTTCTGCCCACAGATTCTACATATACCCATATTCGGCCCCTCCGGTGTCTTAGCAAAGAACTGCCACACCGCCGAGTAGCTGATTTTACCCCCAACGCTCCGCACTGAGTGACTACTACCGCCGCTGCTCACTGACCCCCTGTGCCACTACTTTCTTGGACCTGCAAAAGCGGTTTTCTTCCTCTTGGCCTTGGGCCCCTGACCTCAACACTGCTGCTAACCTGCTGATCACGGCCATACAACCCACTTGCTGGCTGCGCCACTGCCTGACGCACAAGACTGACGCCTCTTTCCTGACGATGATGAAGCCCTTGCTTCACCGGCCCCAAGTGCGGTTGGCTACTTCATCATCATCAAATTTGTGTTTCATCGTCACTGCTGCCCTTTCATCCCCGGTCTTGGTATGCAGAGGCTGACCCCTCAAACATGACCCCCATTGCCACTCTCCACATCTATACTTTGCCGCCTACTGCAAGAAGCAGGGGATATTTGCCAAGTAGCTGCTGACTGCCCTCTTCAAATTGTTCATCCTCGCTGTATAGTGGCGCTGATCCCAGACTACATAGTAGATCTCTGGCTGAGGGAACCGGATGGGACAGAGGTGGGTTGAGGGACAGGTGGGGGGCCGCTGACCCGCTCCCGGGCCATGCCAACAAAGGGTTGTGTCTGACGTTTCCACCAACTCTTGGCTGGGGTTGTCAGATGGCATCTGGGAGGAAGTGGATGACCTAGTCAACCAATCAAGACCTTGGGTTGCTGACAACACACGGCCGAAGATGACACCGGCATTTCTGGCCTCACCGAGGGGACCTCTGCTGTGACGTCCACTTGCTGTGCTGGACCCGTGCCTGCATCAGGAATGTTTGTGCCACTGAAAATCGAGGTGAAGAGCCTGCCACCTCTCTGTTGACATACTGTTTGTTCTAAAATGTACAGACTCTGTTTAATGAAGATATCTGTATATTGATAAATACACATCCTGTATTTAAACTCCAAATGAACCCACTAACAGTCTTGGGAAACCCCTTGGATATACATTGCGCCCCACAATGGCCAGGAAAAATTTACTTATATGTGCGTTTAAAAACACTGTGTATTTTACGGGAATATAAAAGCATAAACAGGCTTAATTTAAACCCTTCGGATATGAATTATGCTACAGAATTCTTCTTTTGCGGTGAAAAACAATGTTTCTTTTACTGAATACGACTGCAAAAAATACTTAGTTAACCCTTGGATGTGAATTGCGCAAAATAATGTGCTGCCAAACAATTACCAGCTTTGTAGCGTGTTAAAACGGCGTGTATTTTAAGGAACACAACAACAGAAAAACTCGTAATTAACCTTCGGAAATGAATTATGCTACAGCCAAAATTTCTTCTTTGGTGGTGAAAAACAACGTTTATTTATTTTACTGAATACAACTGCAGAAAAATACTTAGTTAACCCTTGGATGTAAATTGCACAAACGAAATGTGCTGCCAACAATTACCTGCTTTGTAGCATGTTAAAACAGCGTGTATTTTATGGAACACAACAACAGAAAAACTCTTAATTAACCTTCGGGTATGAATTATGCTACAGGCAAAATTTCTTCCTTGGCGTTGAAAAAACACTGTTTCTTTTAGTGACCACAAAAAGCGAAAACGCTTAATTAACCCTGGATCTAAATTACGCAAAAAAAAATGAGCAACAAAAATTAAGTGGTATTTGGATTGTAAAAACGCTGTTTCTTTAACTGAATACAACAGTAACAGGCTTAGATAACCCTTGGGATTATTCAATGTGCTTCAAACTGAGCAGATAGCATTAAAATGTTATGCAGCTGAATTGGACGCACACTGGGGCTTCATTTCCAAATTTCCCCACAAAATCAAATTAGAACGTAAAAGAAGCAGTCTCTGAGACAAGCTGTGACACCCCCCAAAAACTCGCTGTATAAAAGTTAGTTCTTTAGTATGAGATATCATAAGCAGCAGCGGCAGCAGCTTCCCTACACAGAACAGTGAGAGCGGTGTGAGCTGCCAGCGTTGCGCCTAGACTTTTATAGTGCGGTGACATCACAGAATCCCGACCGGTCTCTGATTGGCTTCATCTCTGCACATGTCATTTAGGCTACGCCTTTCTTCCTCCCAGACTTCTTTGCCCCATGTAACGCCATGTGCTCGCAGCCATTTTATCAATTAAAAACACGCTTTGTTCCAAAGCGGGAAACACCCCAAACTTCGACTTTGTTCAGAATCGAAGTTTTTCTGAAATTCTAAACGAACTCCACTTCGTTAGAATCAATTCGCCCATCTCTAGTTACCTTATTTATTGGAAAAGACTAGATGTTACCAAGAAAATGAAACTCAAAATGGATTCCTACATTTCTCCCATTTTTATAAATATCCAATATGTGGCCCTAGTGCGCTAGAAATTTTGGAGAAAAATCACCCCAAAGTTTGTTAAGGAAGTTCTTCCAAGTCTGGCAATACCCTACTTGTGGGTGTGAACTGCTGTGTGGGCACATGGCAGGGTGTACAAGGGAGGGAGCACTATTTGGCTTTTGGAAGGCAGATATTGGTGGGTGCCAAGTTGCATTTGCAAAGCTCCCCCCAGAACGGGGGAAACGTTACAGAAGTCGCGCCATTTTGGATTCAATTCCACTCAAGTAACTCATCTAGGGGTGTATTGTGCATTTTGGGCCAAAAGGTGTTTCACAGTTTTTTTTAGCATTTTGCCATGAAAATGGGAAAAAATAAAACCAGCAATTCCGCCATTGTTTTTTCCAGTTTCATTTGTACAGCGTTCTCTGTGAGATATAGATGACAAGATAACTTTATCATGCGGGTCGGTACAATTACAATGATATAAATTTCATATAGTTATTTGTTTTATTACTTTTACCCAATACAAATGCATTTGTAAAAAATTGCATTTTTAGGTCATCATAGTCTGAAATTTTATGTTTTTCTGCATACGGCGCTGATTAAGGACTTGGTTTTTGCGGGATGAGTTGACATTTCAACTGGTATCATTTTTGACGCTTTGATCACTTTTAACAATGATTTTGGAGGCAGATGAATAAAATCCAGCAATCCAAGTAGAGTTTTTTATTTTAATTTTTTACAATAGTCACCAAGCAGTATAAATGACTGCATAATCACATATGCTACGTTATTTAAATATTTCTTCTTACAAAAAACATTATAAAAAGATGCTTGACAAAGGGGATGTACCCTGAAACATCGCACTTCAGCTGTGTGTCTGTTCCAGACTGCAAGAGCATGAACTGCGAAAAGGACATTGCAAAGAAAATGGACATTATTCCTGCCACAGGTTTTTATAATCTGTTTTTTGAAAGAAATATTTAAAGAATGAAAAACGTGATTATGGATAAATAAGCTATTTAATAATTTAGGAGAAGAAATTAGAAAAATGCATTTTCAGATATTTTCCGGGTATATATGAAGCTACTATGAGATGTTTGGGACATAAGGAAGGTCCTAATTAACACACATGTTGAAACACCTGTGGAGAATATTAAAGTAAGGTGAATTTATATGTACATGTTAACCTTTACACAGCAGGTTGATATGATTACAGTGATACCAAATTTATGTTTTTATTCTGTTTTGCTGCTTTTTCACAATAAAAACACTTGTTATTTTAAAAAAGAACACACCTTTCATCGCCTTAGCCTGAGAGACATAATTTTTTTATCTTTCTGTGTAGGAGCTGTGTAGGGGCTTGTTTTTTGCAGAATGAGTTTATGTTTTCATTACTATCATTTTGAGGGAGACAGGTTAGTTTTACCCCATGAGTGTCAGGACCGCTCAGCGAGCGGGAAGTGGATCCACCGGTCACCGCTAGGAGTTGGCGTATCTACGACCGGGGAGAGGAGTCTAAGGGGGCCCCCTTGTCTTCACCGGAGCCCGCCACAAGGCAGGATGGGCTTTGCCGCAGGGAATCCCCCAGGTCGCTACCCCTGACGCAGGACCCAGCGGTGACAGCTGAAGCAGGTAGCGAGGACACAGGGTCGACCGGAGCATGGCACTCAGTAGGCAGGACACTGGAGCGTAGAACCAAGGAAGGCAGGACTGGCTAGGCAGGACTGGCCAGACATGAGCGGAAATGTCGAGGCTACGAAACCGTGAGAGAGAACGCTAGCAAACGCAGGCAACTGTTGCTAATGCAGGGACACCAACAACTGGGCGCCGAAGACAGGAAGGGGTATGCCTATAAAGCCCATGCTCAAAGGCCATAGGTGGAAAGGGAACACCAATTAGGTACTGTCCCTTTAAATCTAGGAAGCTGCTCGCGTGCGACCCCTAGTGGCCGGCTGGTATAGTGCAGGCAGAAGCAGAGACTGCCGCACGGCGCTGAAGGAGGAAGCAGGACGCGGCTCGATAAGTAGTAGCGCAGCGCATACCATGCTTGGGGTCGGGCACCCGTTCCGTGGCACGGGAGGTGGCAGGAGCTGGGAGGCGCGAGTGGCCGCGGCCTGGGCGCCGGACCGCGGCACGCAGCGCTGCAATGGGTCAATATTAGTGTTGATCAATTTAATCGAGAAAAGTTAAAATTTAGTAGCTTTTACAGTTTTCTCAATCTTGATCAATTTTTTTTTCGTTAAAATCGGGTAAAGAAATTGCAATCGAGATCGTAAAATTTTCGCTGACTTGAAGCTGCTTCCTGTACTTTTGGCAGCCAGTGAATCAGTGCAGAGCACAAAGGGTGGGGGGTCACAAACATCAAGACTGAGGTTGTGGGGATCTCATTGGCTGCTAAAATCACATAACCCTGTTTTATGTATGTCACTGTATTTCCTGGTAAATTATAATCTGTGAACTGAACACACTGTTCTCTCTGCTGTGCTTGCTTGAAATCAGGCAGACACACCATTTCCCAGCAATTTGACAAAGGAAAAGCTGCTAGATAGATTAGTTAGGGATGGGGTACAGCAAGATTAGGGAATCCTAGACATTAGTAGTTAGGGATTTTTATATTGCTGCTGACTGCATCTTTCCCATCTTTATTTTGATTACCCAAAAGTTTATTGATCCTGTTTTGGGGGGACAGCTTGTGCAGAAGACACTATTAGGAAATCTGCTCTCAAAAGAAACCGCTTTGATATACTGGTTTCCTGCAGAAAATTTGATTGTGTGCCCAAAAGTTCCTTGCTGCAGTTTTGGGGGGGGGCAGCCAGTGAACAAGACAATGTTCTTCCATAAGATCCCATTTCACAGATATTCCATTGAAAAAAAATTCTATTTATAATCCTATTTGTCAGTTGAAATTACAGGGATTTAAGAACAGTTGTGATTTGCTGTCTTTGGAGTAAAGTTTTTCAATAAGAGACTTTGAAGAAATCTTGACCTTTTTAATATTTATCTTTTTGAACATGAAGCAAACTAGAGGTGGTAAGCGAGCAATGAGAGGCTAGAGGTACGAGACAAGGCACTCCTTCCAGTGCTCCGGACAACACACAAGTAAGCATATCATCAGTTGCTGGACCGTCAGGCCTGTCATCGCTTGGGCGGTTCCCTGTGAATCTCAGTACTGAAGAGCATCGCCAATCTATTCTTCAGTGGTTAACACAAACTGCATTGAGTGGTTTTACCTCCTCGTCCTTTCAGTCACGGCCACAAATGTCATCGTCATCATCATTGTCATTATCAGTCCAACTTGAAGCAAACACAGCCCAAATGTCACCCAATATACAGGCCACTGTAGATAATCCATATTCTGAAGACCTCTTTGATGACAACAAGCAGTTTGGGTCAGAAGGCATTTCAAAAGATCAAGCGGCCAAACAGGATGATTTTGTCTGCTGTGATGCCCAATCGCTGATGCCCTCAGAGGAGGAGAAGGAAGCTGGTCTGTCAGCAGAAATCTCGAGCGATCAGTGGTGCCTCGCAGTGCCTGTGGCTTCTAGCTTGCAGCTTGTAGGATGTAGACTGTCAGGAAAAGGAAGTCACCTGTAATGATGATGATGATGATGATGAACATGACATCGCGGAGCCTCAGAAAGGGAGAGGGCAGTCGCACCAGTCCGCTGACATTAATCTGCCAGCCATGGTCAGTAGTGACAGCGGGAACACCACTAATAGGTTTTCACCGTCGAAGAGGTCCAGGACCTGTGAAGCCTTGGCCATTTTCCATCAAGCCTCAGATCCTCCAACTGACGTCATATGCCGGATTTGCCATCAACGAGTCAGTAGAGAAAAGAATCTAAAGAGTTTAACCACCACGAACATGAACAGGCACATGCATGTAAAGCATGAATAGATGTGGAGGAGTCACTTGGAGAAAAAAGGCCACACAGGTCCTGGGCTTCCAACCACTGTGACATCCTCTGCCTTCTCCTCCTCCGCCACTTCCAAGACCAAGTGATGCCCTGCTGCCAATGTGCTAGAGCAGTATGATCAAGCACCATCGCCAGTCCCAGACACTGTCAGCCAATTTCCAGCGCCACCACCAGAGACACAGCCTACCCCTTACACCAGTTTGACCTGCACGCCGTACAACAGCCAGTCTGGCAGCCAGCCAGCCTTCTGTGTACCAGATGTGGGAGCAGAAGAAACGCTTTCACCCTAACCATCCCAAAGCCAAAAGCGTGAATGTTGGTATTGCCAGGCTTTTGGCCTTGGAAATGTTGACTTTCTGTCTGGTGGACACAGATGGGCTTCATGGCCCTGGCATGCCCCCAATATCCGATGCCAAGCAGGCATTTCTTTGCCTAAAAGCTATCTCTGCGCGTTGGCTGCATCTGTGTCCACCAAAGTCCATCTCACTACAGACACATGGACTAGTAAACACAGTCAAGGGAGTTACCTCTCACTGACTGCTCATTGGGTGAGTTGGGTGGATGACAGTGCCTCTGGTGATGATGGTGGGTCTCGGGCTTGACAGTACTCTTCCACACTGCTGGGATGGTGCAGGGTCCACATCCCCAACCTCCACAAGTAGCATCAAGTGCCAAGAGAAACCAGGCCGTTCTCAAATTAATGTGTCTTGGAGACCGTCAACACACAGGTCAAGAGCTGTGGACAGCTCTGCACACTGAGAACAACCAGTGGCTGGGTGCTAAGAACCTGGCGCCCAGGTGGTGTGCGAAAATAGGAAAAATCTCCTTGTTACTCTTAAGATCGGTAGACTTATGCACATCCCTTGCCTGGCATATGTCGTGATCCTGGTTGTGCAGAAATTTCTCAAAACGCGACCCGCGTCTTGACTGTCTGCTGAGGAAGGCTCGAGGTCTTAGCTCACACTTCCGGTATTCGCATCCTGCTTCGGCACGACTGGCAGCATTGCAGTGTCATCTGGGCCTCCTCGTCAACCGTCTCATTGTTGACGTGGCAACACTCTGGAATTCCACCCTCCACAAGCTCCATCGATTGTGGCAGCAGCGTAATTCCATTATGCAGTATTAAGTGTCGCATGGCCTTATTTAGCAGTGTGCGACCCGGGTGTTGAGCCATAGAGAGTGGAGGCAGGTGAAAGATCTCTGCACCATCCTTCACAGTTTTGAAGACGCCACCAAAATGGTCAGTCAGGACTATGGAATTGTAAGCATGACCATTGTGGTTATATTTTTACTGGAACAAGCGTTAGACACTCTGCGGCAGCAGGTCCCAGCAATGATGGAGAAGGAGGCAGACACAGATGCGGACACAGAGCCTTACTCGCTGGAGGATGTAGAAGGCTTGACTGTTTCCCAAATTTATAGGTCTTCTTTAGGTGGCAGTTCAAGGTCCAGGGCTGGTGCAGGACGGCACTTCAACTCACAGAGTAGAGTACATGAGAATAGCCAGGGCTCTGGTGATGCTCAGGATGAGGAAGTGTAGGAGGATGATGAGGCAGGGCTGGACACTGATGGTACCGATTTCCCTTCAGTGGTAAGAGGTTGGCACAGATTTCAGGGGAGGAGGAAGAGAGGGAAAATCTGTTTTTGCCCTTGACCCTGAGGCTCGGGAAATCCCAGCAACATCTCACACATGAGTGCTTAAATGCTACATTACCTGCAACATGATCCACTCATCAAAATGAACAGCGGTTACTGGGTGGCCACCCTCCTTGATCCACGTTACAAATCAAAAGTGGGCACTTTCCTTCCACCCACACAAATTGACAGTAGAATGCAGGAATTTGAGACAGTGCTCATAGACCAACTGGAGACATCTGTTGCATCTTCTTCACATTCTAATGTCACGGTGGAACAAGGTCAACAACATGCCAGCAGTAGAATGGCAAGTAGCCGTTGTGGCAGCAGCAGCAGGCAGTGTGGCAGAAGCCTACTGGGTGACATGTGGCAATCTTTTTTTACCACCTCACCAATGCCTGTAAGACAGGGCAGTATTCAGCCACACAAAGACCGCCTTAAAACCATGGTCCATGACTACTTGCGGCTCAACCCCGATGTTTTTGGACTTGGTCCGGATCTAATCAACTTCTGGGTGTCCAAACTGGATGAATGTCTTGAGCTTGCTCGGGATGCCATAGAAGTTTTATCCTGCCCAGCAGCCAGCGTTATCTCGAAACGCACCTTCAGCACAGCTGGCAGGGTAATAACTGACAAACGTATCCGTCTTTCCCCTGAGAATGTGGATCGTTTGACATTTATCAAAATTAATCAAGCATGGATCTCTGATAATTTTGCTGCCCTGGATGCTGATGGTACCGACCAGAAAACTGTAGCACATCTTCTTCACAATGTGAAATACACATTCCGCATTGAAAAAAAAATCAATGGTCCTATTGTAAAAAATCTTATTCAAAATACGCATGTCTTCCTGCTAATTTTATTCTGAGTGTTCAAAAGGTCATTTTTGCTGGTGCTGGGGTTAGGCCACTGTAAAAGACACGGTTAGTAAAGGTCCTATTGAAAAAATCTTATTTCAAATACTCATTTCTTCTTGCTTAATTTATTCTGAGTGCCCATAAGGTCATTTTTGCTGGTTTTGGGGTAAGTACTCCTGTCTGGGGCCCTGTGATATGTTAAAAATAGGAACTAGTGATGGGTGGGATCCCCATTTGATTTAGCTGCATGGGGCCCTGAAACAGTTAATAGATAACTGATGGCAGCCCTGGCTACCACTACACCCCCTATAACTTCGGCCTTGACAGCTGAACCTCCATAGTCCCCGTTGTTCTTGGGCCCTGGTGAAGAAAGTGATAGGAGGCTCCGGCCTGTTACCTTGTGCCATTTCCAATACTGGCATCTTCTTATGTGTCAAAGAGACCCCGTAGCAACTGCTACCGCTGCACTGTAAGCCGAGTACCGAGGTAGGCTTCCTGAAATACAGCAAAGTCAAGGACGAAGAAACGGCACCAGTTCAACCACAGTTTGATTTACTGAACTTTTTAGGAAAGTATGATGAACAAATCCCCCTTACACTTGTGTACAAACTTGTGACCAGGCCCCTGTGCGGCACAGCACGCCGCCTGGAGTATGTCCTCAGGATACACAATAAATTTACCTACCCTTTGGGTTTGGAAAGGTCAAACACCCTCTACCTTTCAATACCATACAAAGATAGGATCAATCGTGTGTGGTGCTGTTCAAGGCTCGCTCGTGGTGCAGCACAGCAGCTTACAACTTATCTAGATTTACCCACTTCCCCCCCAAATATACATATAATACAATTTCTCTCACAGGCGAACCAGTTGCTTGAATAGCAGTGCTATAATAAGCCTTCTTCAAAGGGCCGAATCAGGAAGTCCTACTTGGCTAACCCTTATGGCCTGGAACCAAACCTGTGCTAACTAACTACAGACCTGCACACAGTCTTGGGTTCATTGGCATGCATGCAATGTGGCTAAGGCACCTTTTCAATGGCCGGCAGTTGCTGCTTGAGGTGAAGATTCCTGCTGATGGAGTCGATATCCCAAATGCAGCCGCTCTTCTCAGTCTCTGCAGAGTGTAGACAGCCAAACTCCTCTCTCTCTCTCTCTCTCTCTCTCTCTCTCTGGAGCAACTCACAGTACTGAACAGATTCAGAGAAAGCCAAGTCGATCCTCACTCAGCTCCTGTCCTCTCTTGATCTCTCTGTTTCTTCACTGCTTCTCCAAAATGGCTGCTGTCTTGAGTGTCAGTTATCACAGTTCTCGAATCTGCATACAACAGAAACCGGAAACAGTGGCATCTTGTGGCCAAACAGCAGAATTCAACAGAATATTTTACAATTATATATGATTTTACTTAGTGACCACCATGAGGCTATCCCACAGCACCTCGTATAGCTACGCTGTCCTCATCTTTTCAGTTAGCCATTGAAAGGAATGAATTATTTTAGCCTGTGAATTTTTTTCTGTGACTCTTAGGGCCATATGTATGAAAACTGTCTAGGTCTAAAATTCACTTTGCTGCTCATAGCAACCAATCAGTGTGCCTCTTTCATACTTACAGAGCACTATATGGAATGAAAGAGTCTCTCTGATTGGTTTCTATGGGCAACAAAGTGAATTTTAGACCTATACAGTTTTCATAAATGTATCGCTTAGAGACAAAATGTCTTCACTAAGTTATACCACGTATCCAGTTTACGGTTATGAATGGTAATTCAGCTTCTCCTCACCTGTTTCGGTATAAAAATTAACTTGATTATCTTCTCCCATTGACTTTAATGGGAATTGACGATCGGATCGAGATTGAAAATCGACTCTATTTTCTTTAAAATCGAGAATCGATTCGATCTCGATTTTTTTTGGCAATCACTCATTTCTAGTCAATATGATTACAGTGATACCCAATTTATATAGTTTTATATGTTCTATAAAAAACTTTTAACCCTTATTGACCATATTCGAGATTCTGTCCCCAACCGTTTTGAGCTATTACAGAAACAGAAGGTTTACTGGATATACCAGCTACAGACACTATCTCCCTTTGGCTTAAATGAGGTGAGAGAGGTCATCTGTTGCTGTTGAATTTTCTCCTTTGGTTCAATCTGGCCTAAAGATCCTCAAAAGGATATGGATAGTCCCCCTCCTCCCCCCCCACAAAAAGGCAAGATACACCCATTTCCTGAGGACCTCTAGTGGATAGAAAAAAATATGGTTGAATACAAAATTTCCTGAGGACCTGTACTGGACACAAAAAATCATGACAGACTGCGCCATTTCCTGAGGAACCCTAGTGGATACAAAAAATCATGTCAGGATACACCATTTTCTGAGAACCCTTAGGGCATGTCCCCATCGCACGGGTTTTCGGACGGTTTTTCAGACGGTTTGCGGTTTTGCAGACCGCCTGAAAAACCGGCTGAAAATGAGAACAATGGTGCTCTATTAAAAACCCGTGCAGCAGTCCCCACTGCACGGGTTTTTCCTCCGGCAGTCTTTCCGCCCGCGGTCCGGCCGCAAAACGTTCAACAAGCACAACCTTCTGTCTGGTTTTCGGACAGAATCTGTGCTTGTGAAGGGGGAGGGCTTTTCTCCGCTCATCGCGGAGAAAAGCTGCCCGCCCCCTCCCCCTGCGGCCGTTGGGACGGCCGCAAAACAGGGCAAATACCGGCCGGGTAAACCGACCGGTATTTGTCCTCTGCAGTGGGGACGCAGTCTTAGTGGATGCAAAAACTCATGGCAGGATACACTATTTCCTGAGGTCCCCTAGTGGATAGTAAAATTCATTACATGGCCTAATATTCCCTGAGGACCCCTAGTGGCCATGAAAAAATATGATGGGACAGGTTGATAATATTAAGGGCGTGTCCCCACGGCACAGGACAAATACCAGTTGGTTTATCCAACAGGTATTTGTCTGCTTTTTGTGCCGTGCACACGGCCACAGGGGAACAGATTTTCTCCGCGATGAGCGGAGAAAAGCCCTCCCCCTTCCCATTAACATGTTCATATTCCGTCCGAAAACCGGACGGTAGAATGAGCATGTACAAGGTTTTTCAGGCTGCTGGCGGCTTGAAAAACCGCCGGGCGGAAAACCTGTGCAGTGGGGACTGCTGTATGGGTTTTGCATAGCGGCCCATGTAAAAGTTTGCGGCCGGTTTTTCAAACCGTCTTAAAAGCTGGCCGCAAACCGATGCCATCGGGACATGGCCTGAGTGGTTTTTAGGTTTTATTTATTTATTTTTACCTTTGTTTTGAATGATTTTAAAACTATGTTTCTATGTAGAAAGCTCCTTGTTTTCATATTATTTGGAATACATGTGATGATTGACATGTGCAAACGCTGCAGCCAGGTGTAGACTGGGTGATTCTTGCATTGTGCATATGTACTAGGTTTTCTCTCATTCCTGATGAAGTGTGCTTTAGCATATGAAACCCGTTTTCCTTTTCAAGAAGTAAAATTCCTGATAACTTAATAAGAGGTTAAGCACAGTCACTTGGGTTGTTTGAACTACAGGAATCCAGCGGTAATTCATTGGATATTCCATTACCTGTATAAAAAAATTATTTTTTTTCTGTAAAACAATATTTATGCTTCGCTATATTCTAATAGCCAGAACTTTTTTCATTTTCTGTGTACGAAGTTGTGTAAGGTCTTTTTTATGGAACACACTTAGGTTTTCATTGGTACTACTTTAGCACAAAAATTGCAATTCTGTCATTGTTATTTCACTACGTTTATCATGTGGGTTAAATAACTTGACAGATTTATAGGTAGGTTGTTACACACGCGGCCACACTAAATATGTTTACTTTTATTTTTGATTTTTTTGGGGGTGATTGGCCTTTGTAATGGGGAAAGGATGGTGAATTTGTTTTATTTTATTTTGTTTATTTGGGTGTGATTTTTTTTACTTTAAAATTTTTTTTTATTGTCCCCATAGGGGACTTGAATTTGCAATCTATTAGATTGCAACTACAATACATAGCAGTCCATTACTTTAATGATACGTATTGTATTTGTCAATCAACATGTGTAGTGCCAATTGCCATCACCATGCTTAAAGATGTCACAGGCAACCTGGAAGCCTTTGTTAGGCTTCTGGATTTTTATGGAGAGCATTGGCACCCCGTGTTGGTGCCACAGGGGGCAGATGCAGACAGAGGGAGCTCCCTACCTACAACTCCTCAGATGCCATCAATCATGACTACGACAGCTAAGAGGAAAACACTTGGTCGTAACCGCCGTTTAACCTCCTTGATCACCAAAATTAGTCTGACATTTTAACTCTGCTGCTCCTAATTGAGCTTGTCAGTCACTGCTATAGACCTGCCCACAGCCTGAAAAAGAAGTGAGAGCCTAAAGTTGGCTGTAAAGAGCAGACTCTGTGAGACAGCCAGATGGAAAAACCGCTCTAAATGACAAGTAGATTGCCTTATATAATTTATGAAATGGTTTAGTGTTTTTTAGGTGAATGTTAGGATGCATGTTGTCACTAGAGATGAACGAACCCTAAAAAGTTCAAGTAGAACCTCGAATTTTGATAAGTTCGGTTTGAAGTTTGAGTTGAACTCGAACCGAACTTCAAACCCCATTAAAGTCAGTGGGAGAAGATGTTCTGGTTAATTTTTATACCCATACAGTTAAGTAGAAGCTGCAATTAGTATCCATAACAGTAAAATGGATACGTGGAACAACTTAGTGAAGAAAATTTGGCGCTAAGAGTCACAGAAAAAAATTTACACACTAAAATAATTCATTCATTTTAATGGCTAACTGAAAAGATGAGGACAGTGTAGCTATAGGAGGTTCAGATAAGCAACTGCCACGGGGCCCCTTTGTCACGTAAGAAGACACTGGCATTGGAAATGGCACATGGTAAATGGCAGGAGCCCCCTATCACTTTTTTGCAGAGGGCCCAAGAAAATGTCATAAATGTGATGGCAGCAAGAATATCCCAACAGGGAACATGAAGATTCAGCTGGCAGGGCGGTGCAGTGGTAGGCAGGGCTGCCGTCAGTCATCTATTAACCGTTTCAGGGCCCCATGCAGCTAAATCAAATGGGGCTCCCACCCATTACTAGTTCCTATTTTTAACATATCACGGGGCCCCTTTTTGATTAGGGCCACTGACAGGAGTACTGCCCTATTGGCACCCCTGATACTGCTTTTACAGTAGCCTGCCCCAAAACCAGCAAAAATGACCTTATAGACACTCAGTAAAGGTCCTATTGAAAAAAGCTTATTTCACATACTCATTTCTTCTTTCTAATTTTATTCTAACGGTGTCTTTTACAGTGGCCTGACCACAAAACCAGCAAAAATGACCTTATGGACACTCGCAATAAAATTAGCAAGAAGAAATGATTATTTGATACAAGATTTTTGGGAATAAGACATTGACTATCGCTGTCTTTTACAGCACCATGACCACAAAATCATCAAAAATGACCTTTCATACGCTTAATAAAATTAGCAAGAAGAAATGACTATTTAAAACAAGATTTTTTGACCAGGACAAATTGGACAAATCTTGACCTTTAATATTTATCCTCAGTCTCTTATTAAAGAACTGTACTCCAAAGACAGCAAATCAATAGTGTTCTTAAATGCCTATGCTTTGCAACGGGCAAATAGGATTATAAACAGAAATTTTTTCTATGCAATATTGGTGAAATGGGGTCGTATGGAAGAACCCTCACAGCAAATCAAGTGATCTTAAATGCCTATACTTTGCAACAGTAAATAGATTCTAAACATAATTTTTTCTATGGAATATCCGTAACTCCCTAACTATGGCGGTGTATAATTCCCTAAACTAGCTGTCTCCCTGAGTTATCTCACTAGCAGCTGTTCCTGTGTTAAATCATTATAAAATGGTATTTCTGCCTGCTCACCAACCAGCACACAGGCAGCAGTGTGTTCACTACAGAGAGTAAGGTGGAAATGGCATTCAACAGGAAATACAATGACATACACATAAGACGGTCATGTGATTTTAACAGCCAATGAGATCTCTACACCCTCACTGGTGACGTTTTTAACCCCTCCTCTGTGCTCTGCACTGATTGGCTGGCCGCCAAAACTGAAGAAAGAAGCTGAAAAAGGCGACAAACTCCTGTGCCGAACCCGAAATTTTTACCGAAATTGCGGCAAAAAATTTGGTTTGGCTCGGGTTCGGAAAAACTGTAAACTTCGTGCCGAACTAACCATTTTCCGAACGGTTCGGCTCAACACTACCCAGGACCTGTGTGGCCTTTTTGCTCCAATCGACTATTCCACAGCAATTCATGCTTTCCATGCATGTGCCTGTTCATGCTAATGGTGCTTAAACTCTTTTAATTCTTTCCTCAAATGATGCGTTGATGGCAAATCCGGCATATGACGTCAGTCCACTAATCTGAGGCTTGATTGAAAAAGGCCCAAGCTTCACAGGTCGTGGACCTCTTCGACTGTGAAAACCTAGTACCGGTGTTCTCGCTGCCAGCACTGACCACGGCTGGTGGAATAATGTGAGCGGACTTTCTGAGGCCGGACCTGCACTAACACTACCCCATTATCTCCTCCTCCACTGATGATGCGCTCGCCAGCTGCTGCTGAAAAGACCATGTTGAAAGTACAATGTCATCATCATCACAGGTATATGTAGAAAGACAAAAAAGGCTCACTTACATGGGCTGTAGCGAAATGTCCTGGAGATACACGTTGCTGCTGTACCGCTGCAAGCTGACCGCCGGCCGAGCGGAAGTAAAGCAGGGAAAGGACGGAAATCCGGGTATCCCCGACAGCACACGAAATGCCGCTGAATACCACTAAGAGATCCGGAAGCAGGTAGCATTAAAAACAGACATTTATTAGGCAAAAAGTAAAAATGCACATAGGCAACAAACCCCCACGGCAAATGAGAAACAACAGACGCGTTTCGGGCGTAAACAACCTTGCTCATTGTGATGTCGGCTTATTATGTGCAATAATTTAAAAACACCTAAAACCAATCATATTGCACGACTAGATCACATGGTCATAGAAATCAATTAGGTACACATGATAGATGAAAGTATAGAAAGGCATAAACTGTTATATAGTTTATAACATATGATATATTTTATAATTATTTTAGGACCTGTTAATAAGCTTTTGATTAGTATATATAAAGCATATCCGTACGATAATTTAATCCTTCAGGTCTTCTAGTACCTAGCTTTAAAATCCAATATGCCTCTCTTTGTCTTATAGTTTTAACCCAATTGCCACCTCTATAAGGAAGTTGTATTTGTTCAATTCCATAGAACCTAAAGCTTGTTAGATTACCATCATGGCATTCCAAAAAATGCTTTGCAGCACCTGACATTTGGCTTTTTTGTTTTTTTATGCTATAAATATGTTCACTTATACGGGTTTTGATTTTACGGGTAGTACTACCAACATATTTCTTTTTACAGCAGATGCATTCTATAATATAAATGCAGTGATGGCTATTGCAGTTGATGAATTGTCTAATGTCATATTTATGTAGATTCTCATTATCTGTAAATTCTTGTGTTTTAATAGCCATCTTACAGCAATTACAACGTGATCCTGCACATTTAAAAAATCCCCTTTTGGGAAAGCCAGACTTTAGATGTTATATTGGTGTTATTAATGTATGCACTAGGGGAAATAATATTCCCTATTCTTTTGCCTCTCTTAGGTATTATTTTAACCCCTTCCTCCAAAATTTCTGCCAAAGTAGTATCCTGCCTCAGAATATTAAGATTTCTTTTGAAGATCGATTTGATTTGTTTGAAGTTGTTACTGTACTTGGTAGTGAACACAATTTTACTTTCTTTCACTGCTTGCGCTTTTTTATTTCTTTTACTTAGCAGTTGTTGCTGTGTCATAGTATTAACTTTATTTTTGGCTTTTTGTATGTCTCTTTTCTGACAGCCTCTTTGTACCAATCTTTCCTCTATTGTTGTTTCAACCTGCTTGTAATCGTTATCTAGAGTACAGATTCTTCTAGCTCTGATGAATTCTCCATATGGTATGGCTCTTATGGTGCTATTTGCATGGCAGCTATTGGCCTTTAAAACCGTATTCCCAGAATTTGGTTTACGGTATAAAGTAGTAACTATCTTGCCTGTATGTATATCTCCCTGAAGGTGGATATCTAAAAAGGGAACACCCTTTCCGTCCCATGAGCCCGTAAATCGTAAGTTGTATGGATTACAATTAGAGATGGGCGAATTGATTCTAACGAAGTGGAATTCATTTAGAATATCAGGAAAACTTCGGTTCGGAACGAAGTCGAACTTTGTGGTACTTCAGGTGAACGAAGTGAGCTTTTGATTGATAAAATGGCTGCGAGCACTTGGCGCTACATGGGGCAAAGCACTCTGGGAGGAAGAAGGGCATAGCCTGCATGACATGAGCAGAGGTGAAGCCAATCAGAGACCGGCTGGATTCTGTGACGTCACCGCACTATATAAGTCCAGGCGCGACGCCGGGAGCTCACACTCCTCCTCACTGTACTGATAGGGAAGGTGCTGCCGCGGCTGATAGCTCTTACTGAAGAATTGATTTTTATATAGCGATTTCTGTGGGTGTCTCAGCTTGTCTCAGAGACTGTTCTCTTAATGTTCTATTTCTAATTTTTTGGGGTATTGGATCTGAAATCCAGTGTGCATCCACTGCAGCTGCATATACATTTAATATCCAAGTGGGATCTAAGCCAGTTCCTGTTGTATTCATTTAAGAAACAGCGTTTTTACAAACAAATACCACTTCATTTTTGGCTGCTCAATTCTATTGCGCAATTTACATCCAGGGGTTAGTTAAGCGTTGTTTTGCTGGTGTGCTGACATAAATAAACAGTCTTTTTCAACGCCAAAATATATAAATTTTTCCCTGTAGCCTAATTAATGCAAAGGTTTAAATTACACTGATCGTTTTGTGGGTGTAGAAAACACGCAATTGTAACAGCTACAATGCTATAGTTTGTGCGGATAAATTTTTTGGGAAATTTACATCGGGTTAATTAAAGCGTTTTTTTGATGGTGTGTGACCCCAAAAAAACCGTTTTTTCAACGCCAAAATTTTTCATTTTTCCTGTAGGCCAATTCACAAGAAAAAGGTTAATTACAATGTTTTCTCTTGTTGTGTGGCGTAAAAAAACGCAATTGTAACACGCTAAAAAGCTACTAGTTTGTGGGCTCAATTCTTTGGCGCAATTTACACCCAAGGGTTAATTAAGCGTTGTTTTGCGGGGTGTGCTGCCCCCAAAGAAACCGTCTTTTTCAACGCCAAAAAAATATATAATTTTCCTGTGCCTAATTATGTCCGAAGGTTTAATTAAGCTGTTTGTGCTTTTACATTTAGTAAAACAACGTGTTTTTAAACGCACATACAAGAAATTTTTTTCCGGGCCCACTTGTGGAGCGAAATTTTTCAAGGGTTACCAAGCTTTTACGGGGTTCATTGGAGTCAAAAAGGGTGTATATTTATCAATAAGATTCTTCATCAAACGTGTCTGTACTTTTTAGAACAAACAGTATGTCAGAGAGAGGTGGCAGGCTCTGCCCCTGCAGTGGCGGGGCCAAACTTTTCCGGGAAAAAGGCCCAGGTCGCAGCAAGAAGGGGAGCGCCAAGCAGGGGTCATCGGTGGGCACAACTCCCGTGTATTAGCGGCCGTGTGTTGTTCAGAAACCCCAAGGGGTTTCTTGTTTGGTTTGGACTAGGTAAAACTCTTCCTCCCAGAGGGACATTGACAACCCCACCCAAAAGGTCGGTGGGAACCTAGACAAAAACCTTTAAATTTGGCATGGCCGGGGGGGGGTCAGGGGCCCCTCCCTGTCCTCAGCCGGCCTGCCCCATCCGGTTCCCCCACCCAGAGTCTACTATGGGGTTTTGGGGGCTCAGCGCCACTATATGCGGGTGAACAATTTGAGGAGGGCAGTCGAGTATTTTGCAGCGAAAAAAAAGGGGGAAATATCCCCTGCTTCTTGCAGTAGGCGGAAAAGTATAGATTGGAGAGTGGCATGGGAGGTCTTTGTGGGGGGCAGCTCGGATCCAAAGACCGGTGTGGGGACAGCAGTGACGATGAAAACAAATAGATGATGGGGCCCCGCCCGCATTTGGGGAGCGGGTGGGGAAAGGGGCTTCTCATCGTCAGGAGAAGGGGGCGTCAGTTGGCGTCAGGCGCAGCGAGCAGCAAGTGGGTCGTGTGGCCGTGAGTCGCAGGATAGAGCTGGGGAGGTCGGGCCCCCAAGCGGCCAGGGGGTAAAAAAACCCCGTTTGCAGGTCCAAGAAAGTAGCGGCACAGGGGTTCAGCGAGGACCCGGCCGGGCCCCAGTAGTCATCGGGTGGAGCGTTGGGGGGAAAAAACCCGATACTGCGGGTTCAGCTTTTTGCTAAGACCCCGGAGGAGCCGATATGGGTATATGTAGAATCTGTGGGCAGAAAGTGAAGCGGGGGCCCGGGAGCTAACGGGGCCAGGCCCCTGCGTAAAACCATGCGCGTCACCATCCGGGGGCCCCTGGGGAAAAACGTGGCTCGTGTGGTGGTCCATGTTGCCGCCGCTGCAACGCAGCAGCAGCGCCAGGGGCTGCTGCCATTGACCCGAAAGGGGTCACCCCCTCGCAGAAGGGGAGCTGTTTCTCTTTGACTCATCTCCGGCCCAGAGGGCCCCTGCTCCTCGTTTCATGGCCCCAAAGTCGTTGCGAGGGATTGCAAAGACAACAGTATGCGCCCAAACCACCCTAAGGTGCGCAGCTGCCCCTGCCCTGCCCAAATTTTTGGGTATTGCAGTCCCCCCCTTTCCAAATAGTGGACTCTGCACCTTTCGGGAAAAACAAAGGGCTTGTGCCCGAGCCGGATGGAGAGTTCCAACCCGTAATTTCTTTTAAAAAAGGCGTACCAGCATTTAAATATGTAGAACGAAGGTGGGTCAGCCCTTTGAGTTATCGGTTTTTTAAAGGGTGCAGGCAGCGCGGACGCTGGAGTGAAACTACGGCCGGGCCAGTACTGCCTTTCGGCCCACGGGTGAATGTGCTTCCCCCCCAGGCACACAAAAACTTGGACGGAGACGCCGCTTTCCCCTCCACGTTTTAAAAATGTGCACCTGCGCCAATGTCCCCCTCCTCTCCACCCCCACCACCATCTCAGCCCCCAAAATTTATGTCAATATCCCATGTGTGGGCACAGGGGTTTGTACGCGTTCTACCCCTGGCTTGCCCGGCGAACGAAGTCACACAGGGGGGGAATGCCCCGCGTCGGAAAGAAAGAAACGTGGGTGGCTTTCCCCGCGCCAACTCAAAATCGGAACCCCATGGTGACGGAAAGGGGAGGAACATGGTGTCCGCGCTGCACCGAGGGGGGATGGCCCCATCCCCCCCCCTGCTGGCGCACATGTTCAATCGGGTTGTGAAAAGGTTCCTAAAGTTTTCCCACCGATTTCGAACATTTGAAAATGGCCAGGAATGTGCATGCACTTTATCCATTCGTACAAACCCAGGAACACCCCCCCTCGGTTGCAGGCAGAATGGCCTCCCCCAAACCCCTCTGATATGCGATGTTTCACCAGGGGAAAATTCACCCCGGGCACATTTTGGGGCCCGGACTGTATAAAACAGAGAAAGGGCCCATTAACGATTTTCTATGACAGGAGACAGAAAATTTCCCCTGTGTAAATTTGATGTCAGCCAGTGGCAGCCATGCGGGACACCCGCCGTTTGTTTGGGATTCGAGGGAGGCGACGTTTTTTGTCGTGCCCCCCGGCAACGGGAGAATCGTCATTTCCCTGCTTCTGTCCTGGGAAAAGATGCTGAAAAATTGTCTGGGGGGGGACTGGAGACTGGGACTACAATCTCGTGGCCACATGAGTCGGTGGGGGCTGAATGGAGGGGAGGGGGGAGGACATTGGAGAGAAGCATTTTTGGTGAAAAGAGTGTATTATCTACCCCGGTGACAAGAGAGGAGGAGCAGGAGCAGCTGGAGGAGGGTTTTGGGTGGGGTGAGGAAGAAAGGCAGATGACCCCCAAGCACCGTGGCAGTATACAGGGAAATGGGGGAGGGAGCCCCCCGGAGTCATTTTGGGGGATGGCCCGCGGGATGCTTTTTTGCCTGGTAGTGAAGCCGAAAAGTCGCATCGCGAGGGAGGGCTTCTGGCTCTCCACCTATTGGCCCTCGTACGGGCCAAAAAAGGGAGCCTTTTTCCCCGTTTTGGGGGGGAAGACAAAATCAAAACTATGGGAAATCCTCCGTAAACAGTTGGCCCCTGCCTATGTGCGGCATCGTCCCCCCTCTGCAGGTTTTCAGGGGGGTTCCTCGCGCTACGTACTACGCCCCCCGGGGTGCTGGGGGAAAAGGGGGGGGGGTAGGGCAGTACCCGTCCATCAGTGTAAAACCCAAGTTGGGTCATGTGAGCGCTTCCTTCCCCGCCTTGAGGAGGGGAGCCCGCAGCGCGCAGAGGACCTGGAGCAGTCCCTGCAAACCAACAGGTTTTGGCCCACTTGGACGCACTCTGCCACCTCGTTAAAAATCCGCTGGGGCTCTGGGGAGCCAAATGGAGTGTGGCGCAACTTGCCCCAGTTTGCAGTGGAAAAAAGCTGTCCCGCCCGGCCCGTTTGTGTGGGGTCGAGGGGGGTGTTAGTGCGGCGGGGGGGCCCCTCGAACCCCAAGGAGACGCCGCTAGTCCCCGGGAATTGTGGAAAGACTGACCTTTTTCAAAAAAATGAATCGGCTTGGGTCGGGCCGGTTTCCCACACATACTTAGGCGTCAGTCTGGGGTTCAAAAAACCCCTTCAGCCACTATTCTGATGCCGCCACCCGCCTGAGCCACACTCTGCTGCCAGTTATTCCATTGCCCACCACCATTTTTAACCCGGGGGCTGGTATTGCCCCCCACCCCAAATATGTCATTGTGCCACTCTATTGACCCCCATGTGCTTGGGGTGTTGCTGTTGCCGGCATCCACACTGGTCATTGTGCCCAACTCTGACCTCATGCTGTTTGTCCTGCCCGCCGTCACTTAAATCTCTGTTTTGTGCCCCCCGTGGCTATCCCTTTTTTTTCCACCCCCAGATTTGTCATTGTGCCACTTTGACCTCTTTTCTGTGCGTGGTACTACCATATCCTCCCACTGTGTCATTGTGCCCTGCCTAAAATCATGCTGTGCCCCCGTGACCTTTCCCCTCTCGGTCATTGTGCCACTTGTGGCTTCTCCTGTTTTGCCACCCCCAGAATGTCATTGTGCCACTCTCTGACCCCATGTCTGTTTTGATCTGCCGTGCCCTCCACACTGTTTTTTGTGCCCCAATGTGGCCTAATACTGTTTTGCCCCCTCCC
The DNA here is from genome assembly GCA_025379985.1 of Phyllomedusa bahiana. Taxonomy (NCBI): domain Eukaryota; kingdom Metazoa; phylum Chordata; class Amphibia; order Anura; family Hylidae; genus Phyllomedusa; species Phyllomedusa bahiana. Next base: position 17,771 of record JAODAL010005736.1, on the reverse strand, counting down.
GAATGTCATTGTGCCACTGCCTGCTTTATGTGCTGCCGCCCCCTGACCTCCCCTTCAGTCATTGTGCCATTCTGTGGTTCCTCCTGTTTTGCCCCTCCAGAATGTCATTGTGCCACTGCCCCCACTCATGCTGCTGCCGCCGTGACCTCCGCTTCAGTCTTGTGCCTTCTGTGGCTTCCTCCTGTTTTGCCACCTCCAGAAGGGCTTTTTGCCACTGCTGACCTCATGTGCTGCCGCATGCCCCCGCTCTCGTCATGGCATTCGTGGTTCTCCCGTTTTGCCAAATCCAGAAGTCATTGTGCATGCTGACCCCATGCTGTCCGCCGTGACCCCCGCTTGTCATTGTGCCATTCTGGGCTTCTCGTTTTGCCACTCCAGAATGTCATTGTGCCACTGCCCCGACTCATGTGCTGTGGCTGCCGCCGTCACCTCCACACTCGTCACTAATGTTGCCACCCGGCTTCAGCTTGTTTTTTTAGCTTTCGCTGGCATGACTTTTTCGGCGCATTCCGCTTGAGTTTTTTGGCAGTTTTGCCCCCTTAAGTGCCCCGGGAATTTTTTAGTGAAGCGATTCTAAGGCGGCGGGGTCATTGCGTGTCATATAAAACAAACATTGTATTAAGACCAAAACCCAAACTCCTTCTGCATATTTAAACATGGGAAAACGTTCTACAGCCCCCTGCAGGCTTGTGCAGCTGGAAAAGCTGCTTTTTAAGCAATTTTGTCCCCAAGTAATTCGGACCGAATTTATTTTTTTGGAAAATTGGCATGTGACGAAAGAATTTTTTAGAAATTGCCCCTCTCTAATTACAATTAGTAGTCCATAAAAGGCTGTATGGGCTACTCGCGACCCCCAAATAATCAGGAGGTCGTGAAGTAGCGCCCTACCAAAAAAAATGCAGTCGCATAAAGGGTTATTGATGGTTGGTGCTCCCCCAAGCCCTTGTAATATTGGCGGGGATGGCGAAAAATGTAGCTCCCATAGGGGGACCCAATAGCTGTCTAGTAAGATTGTTAAAAATTTTAAAAAAATTGCTTTGAGCAAATATTTTTACAGCCTAAATATGAATTCCCGAAGATTTTTCTTTGTCATATTTTCTGAGAAGAAAACTCACTGCTAGTAATGCAACTTATGGGGTATGCTGAGTTTAAGTGTAAAAACACAGGTAACCAGGTTAGACCCTTTCCCCCGGGCTTTCCTGTTGATTTTGAAGACGATGTGGTGTTTTATATAGCCTGGTGTGCTCTGTACATGGGTTGCAGATATTTATCCACCCAATTGCTGGGTTTTTTTCAAAGGGAAACGTTACCCGAAATTATAGGGGAAAACCTGGGGGAAACACACTTTTGTTCACTTTCGGGGTCCATAAAAGATGGGGACAAAAAAGGGCATCTATAAAAAATTTTTTTTGTCTTATTGAGTATCTTTATGGTACCCCTTAAGTAATTTTTCTAGTTTATCCCTGAAATATTTACTGGGGTTTTCCTGTACTTTGCGATAGGTAGATTTGTCATTGAGGATCTCATAGACCTGTTTCGTATAGAGACCGGCGTCCATCATGACAAACGCCCCCCCCCCTTTTTCAGTCGTTTGTGACCCAAATTATGATGTTTTTTGTTTTTTTGGGTTTCATTTTCGCCCGGGAAGATTACAATTACCAAATTTTTAATTTTTTTCTATTGTTGCATCTCTTCGCAACATTTTTATTATAAAGTGCTACAAGATCGCGTTCCATTAAATTTTGAAAGGCATCTAATACCGGTACTCTCACTTAAATAGGGTAGAATTTGGGGTTGGGCGTGTCGTGATGGACACCGGGCACCAAAGATCTATCTATTTCTGAATCTGCATCTGTCTCTGCATCTAGTTCCTGCAAAAGTTTTAAAGTAAGTTGTTCTTTAAAATATAAACTTTCGTATTCATTTAATGTATCTTGAACTACAGGAACTATTTTATCTTGTTGTGCATCCTGATTGAGAAAATATTTTTTAACAGTAAGAAGTCTAACAAATTTATTCACATCCATAATTGTATCTAGGAATTGAAAATCATATACAGGTGCAAAGTTCAAACCTTGGCTCAAAACCTCTAGTTGGGGTTATGTCAATATCGTCGGGGTGAGAATGACTACTTGTCTTTCATCCACTATTTTCTGTATATTTGTTTGTTCAATACCGCTGTTCTGTTGGATTTTCGCGGTGTGACATTGTCCATTCTTCTTTTTCCTCGCCCGTTTTTTGTCTGTTCTCTTATTCTGGAAGAGTCCTCTCCTCTCAATGAGAGACAAAAGAAATATCTTTTAATAGATGACCCTTTAGCCCCCATCTTTTATGGTACCCCGAAAGTGCACAAGAATGTGTTTCCTCCAGGATTACGCCCTATAATTTCAGGTAACGATTCCTTGAACGAACGCCTCAGCAATTGGGTGGAAAAATATCTGCAACCCATTGTACAGAGCACACCAGCTATATAAAAGACACCACATCTGTCTTACAAAATCTAACAGGTAAACCCTGGGGTAAGGATCTTACCTGGGTTACCTGTGATGTTATCAGCTTATACTTGAGCATACCCCATGAAGTTGCATTACTAGCAGTGAGTTTCTTTCTCAGACAATATGATCTATATGATAATAATCTTCAGGAATTCATACTTATGGCTATAGAATATTTGCTCAAAAGCTATTTCTTTAAATTTGAACAATCTTACTATGTACAGCTATTGGGTGCCTCTATGGGAGCTACATTTTCGCCATCCCTCGCCAATATTACAATGGCTTGGTGGGAGCACCAGACCATCTACAGTATTAATAACCCTTATGCTGAATGCATTATTTGGTATGGGCGCTACATCGATGACCTCCTGATTATTTGGGGTCGCGATGTAGCGCTCATACAGCCTTTTATGGACTACATTAATTGTAATCCATACAACTTACGATTTACGGGCTCATGGGACGGAAAGGGTGTTCCCTTTCTAGATATCCACCTTCAGGGAGATATACATACAGGCAAGATAGTTACTACTTTATACCGTAAACCAAATTCTGGGAATACGGTTTTAAAGGCCAATAGCTGCCATGCAAATAGCACCATAAGAGCCATACCATATGGAGAATTCATCAGAGCTAGAAGAATCTGTACTCTAGATAACGATTACAAGCAGGTTGAAACAACAAGAGAGGAAAGATTAGTACAAAGAGGCTATCAGAAAAGAGACATACAAAAAGCCACAAATAAAGTTAATACTATGACACAGCAACAACTGCTAAGTAAAAGAAATAAAAAAGCGCAAGCAGTGAAAGAAAGTAAAATTGTGTTCACTACCAAGTACAGTAACAACTTCAAACAAATCAAATCGATCTACAAAAGAAATCTTAATATTCTGAGGCAAGATAGTACTTTGGCAGAAATTTTGGAGGAAGGGGTTAAAAAAAGCCCTAAGAGAGCCAAAACAAGAGGGAATATTATTTCCCCTAGTGCATACATTAATAACACTAATATAACATCTAAAGTCTGGCTTTCCCAAAAGGGCTTTTTTAAATGTGCAGGATCACGTTGTAATTGCTGTAAGATGGCTATTAAAACACAAGAATTTACAGATAATGAGAATCTACATAAATATGATATTAGACAATTCATTAACTGTAATAGCCATCACTGCATTTACATCATAGAATGCATCTGCTGTAAAAAGAAATATGTGGGTAGTACTACCCGTAAAATCAAAACCCGTATAAGTGAACATATTTATAGCATAAAAACACAAAAAAAGCCAAATGTCACGCGCTGCAAAGCATTTTTTGGAATGCCACGATGGTAATCTAACAAGCTTTAGGTTCTATGGAATTGAACAAATACAACTTCCTTATAGAGGTGGCAATTGGGTTAAAACCATAAGACAAAGAGAGGCATATTGGATTTTAAAGCTAGGTACTAGAAGACCTGAAGGATTAAATTATCGTACGGATATGCTTTATATATATACTAATCAAAAAGCTTATTAACAAGTCCTAAAATAATTATAAAATATATCATATGTTATAAACTATATAACAGTTTATGCCTTTCTATACTTTCATCTATCATGTGTACCTAATTGATTTCTATGACCATGTGATCTAGCCGTGCAATATGATTGGTTTTAGTGTGTTTTAAATTTATTGCACATACATAGCCGACATCACAGCGAGCAAGGGTGTTTACGCCCGAAACGCGTCTGTTGTTTCTCATCTGCCGTGGGGGTTTGTTGCCTATGTGCATTTTTACTTTTTGCCTAATAAATGTCTGTTTTTACTGCTACCTGCTTCCGGATCTCTTAGTGGTATTCAGTGGCATTTCGTGTGCTGTCGGGGATACCCGGATTTCCGTCCTTTCCCCATCATCACAGGTGACTTCCTCTTCCTCACGCTCTACATCCTCAAGCTGCGGGCTAGAAGCCAAAGGCACTGCGAGGCATTGCTGACCGTTTGGAATTTCTGCCGACAGACCAGCTTCCCTCTGCTCCTCTGAGGGCATCAGCAATTGGGTGTCACAACAGACAAAATCATCCTCTTTGGCCTCTTGATCTTTTGAAATGCCCTCTGAACCCAACCGCATTGTTTGATCAAAGAGCTCTTCAGAATATGGATTATTTGGAGTGGTCTGTATAGTGGGTTGGGACATTCGGCCCGTGTTTGCTTCAGGTTGGACTGATGATGATTTGTGGCTGTGACTGAGAGGAAGAGTTAAAACCGCTGGATGCAGTGTCTGGTAACCACTGAAGAACAGATTGGCGACGCTGTTCAGTAATGAGATGCACAGAGAACTGAGCTAGTGATGACAGGCCTGACAGTCCTGCGACTGACGATGAGAAATATATATATATGTGGATCACAATAATGCATTGGAATATTCAGCATTATGTGGACTTAGTGCCAACAAGTGTAATTTTGCCTGATTTAAAGTAAGATTTAGCAATAGGGAGAACTCTATTTCCTGGATATATATCTGTATAACAATAACACATGGTATATTTGAAAGGTATTTCACCCCAAAACTGCCCAAAATTAACTTTTCTCCACTCAGTATATTTTTCACCAACCAACCACTATTTAACCCCTTAACGACCGCGCACTGTCTTTTGGCGTCAGCCGGTGCGGGTCGTTTGTCTGCAGCGACGTCTTTTGGTGTCGCTGCAGACTTCGGGGTTTGCAGCGATCCCAGAGCATCTCCTGCAAGCACCGGGGAGCGAAGGAAACCTCCACAACCCGGTGCTTTAACCCTTTGATTGCGGCGGTGCGTTACCGCAGCGCAATCAAAGGGTTTCCCTGCTCTGTCGGGTGATCAGAACACCCGGTCACCTGACAGAGCTCGGGGAACGGCTGCACAGTCAGCTCTGGGGACTTAAAGTGGCCCCAGAGCTGTCTGTGTATGAAGCCAGTGACCAGGACACACTGTGTTGTGTCCTGATCACTGCCTGTGTCAAAGTGACACAGATTAGAATGTATTAGCATCTATGAATCTGCTAATATATTACTAAGTGTTAAAAAAAAAAAAGTAAAACAGTTATTCCTTCCTGGGATTTAAAAAAATAGTAAAAAACATAAAAAGTGTAAAAAATGAATAAAAAAATAAATAATAAAATAAAAATAAATATTTAATAAACACGGAATACACACGGAAAAAACCCTACACATATTAGGTATATATTGGTGTAAAATAAAATGTAAAAAAAACTAAAAAAATTATAAATAATTGCAGAATTTTTTTAATTTTGTTTTTTAAGTGAACTTAAACTATTCCCCCATAAAGTACAACTTGTCCCGAATAAAACGAGGCCTCATACAACTGCTTCATTGAAAAAATAAAAAAGTTACACCTGTTGAAACGCAAGGAGGCAAAAACTAAAAAAATGTTCTGGTCATTAACTACTTTTCAGGCCTGGGGCTTAAGGGGTTAAAATATATTTCTTTGTATAGGAGAATTGGAGACTGTGTTATAAAATGAGTTCACCCCCGATACTGCAAAAACTGAACTTTTGGACACGGAGTAGGATTTAGCAAATCCAAGCACTCTGTATAATATATATCCATGCATATGAGAGTTAGGCATTATGTGAGCCTGCAAATGTTGCGACAATAAATGTCGCCAAATCTTGTGCCTGCATGCAAGCAAGCAGACAGAGAGCAGTCTATACAGTACAGAGTGTGAGCTGAAAATGGCGTTCAGAATGCAATTGTCAGGATACGTTCGTCTGGACAGTCTCTCACCTGTTTAGCACAACGACCTACGAGGGTTAATAAGTCTAGCCTGGGACCACACCCTGGGAGTGTTGCTGCTCCTGAGCCAGGAGTGACAGCTCTCAGGACCAATCGAAGGGCCCGGATGCCGCACCGATCAGCTGCGGGAGCGATGTCCAGGCAGACCTCTTAAACCTCCTCATTCACTCTAGGCTTTGCCTGACAAAGGTTTCCCCGAGTGGTCCCTGTGCTTTTGTGATTGGTTTTCCTTGTATCTTGACCTCGGCTTGCCTTTGACTCCGTTTCTGCTCTCCGTTTATGTACCGCGCTCCCGCACGTATTTTGACCTCGGCTTGTTTCCTGTTTACTCTCCTGGTTTCTGATTTTGGCTATTACGTTCCTGACCGTTACCGAACCGGACTGTTTGACACTGAGCTTCCCTGACGGCCCTGCACTTAGCAGTGTAGGGGCTGTCGTCCAGTTGGGGTCTGCCGCCTAGGGCAGCACGCCAAGTAGGCAGGGACAGTGGGCTGGGTGGCAGTCAGGGCCCACTGCACCTCCTCTGACGTGACAGTTTGTCAGGCCACTATTTCGCTGCTCTCCACGCACCATTTACCCCATGGCTGCATTAGTAGAGCAGATGCAGGGGCTTACCCACTTGGTCCAGGACCTAGCACTTAGAGTGCAGCAGCAGGAGACCTCCCAGGGTACTCCTCAGGCTGGGAGTCCTTCGGCACCCCTCTCCCCATTAAGTGAACCCCCTATTCAATTACTCGTGAGGTTCGCAGGGAACAGAAAGGCCTTTTTAGTGTTTAAGGAAGGATGCCGATTGTACTTTCGCCTCTGCCCACTTACCTCAGGTAATGAGGAGCAGAGGGTGCGAATTATTATGTCCCTACTCCAAAGGTCTAACCAGGAATGGGCTTTCTCGCTACCCCTCGACTCGCCCGAGATGTATTCCGTAGACCGATTTTTTGACTCTTTGGGGCTTCTTTTTGATGACCCTGATAGAGAAGCAGTGGCTGACACGCAGCTCACCACTTTAAGACAGGGCAATGATGCCGTTGAGTAGTATTGTTTAAGGAGTACCGCTTGGTGTATTCGTCGGGGTGGGAGAGTGACCCACCCTAAGGAGCCATTTCAGATTGGGGGCAGCTGAGACCATGTAAAGGACTTTATTGTTTGGAACTTTATCCAACCCCTGGCACAATGAATAGGGCCCCTATGCTTTGTCTGTTCTCCTGGATAAACGAATAAGGAGAAGACTCTAGTAGAGGAAATTTACTCTGTTTACCGCCATGTTGACTCCGCTTTCCCCAGTCAGGTCACCTCCCCAGGGACCCAGCTAATAGTGTTGAGCGATTTAATATCACAAAGTTTTGAAATCGGCACGGGGTAAATTTACTATGATCGATTTTTTAAATCACCGATAATTTAGTTAAAAATTGTGCATCATCTTGATTAATATCGCGCCATTTTCCGGCGCTTCCGGTTGGGGTTTTTTGGTGGCGGGTGGCGCACACAAATCAAGCTTAGCAGAATAGAGCCGGGTATATGTGTGGTGCGACGTCATGACTGAAATTGGTAATGGTTTTAGGCGAGTTTTGTGCTGGGAAATCATCACATGACCTCTTGATTTACATCATAACAGCCCCTTCCTTGTTCACTGGATCAGTGACTGGTCAGCGTCTCAGAGCCTAGACGTGCCGGCTCTCCTCTGGTCCAAACATCTCAGCAAAATTATTCTATTTCTCACAGTAGAAAAGCTCTACTGTTATCTGATGATCCTTTACAACTTAGTTAGATCAGAGATTTTGAAGATTTTAATGTAGTTAGGTAAGGAACTTTTTAAGGAGCTAATCTACCGCTGTAAAAGTCACGGGGGGGAAGCGGGGGAGCGGATGGAACCGCGGTCGAACACAATACAAGCTCTTTTAAGCAGTACTGGATAGTATTTTCACCAGACCTTAGTGTAAACAGTGTAGCACTGCAATAGCTTTATTTGATTAACAGTTTTTATCTATTGAAATATTTTCCCTGGATAGATTGGGCAGCCCTAAAACTTAATTAATTAGGGCGATACACAACCTTTTCTAGTAACTGCAGGGTCTTCTTTGTTAGGGGGGGGGTGGTGCAAAACTTCCACTGTTTTATTATCAGCTTATACAATACGTTTCAGATAGGTGTTCTTTTTCAATTTTGCCCATTCCACCTTGTTATATAAGCCACCTTGCATTAAATTAGAATCCAGCAATTTTTGTATCAGCACAGGTTTGATTAAGGTGCCAAAAATACCTTTCATTTAATCCGAATACATTTCAGATAACTGTTTTTTTCACTTTGGTGGCAGTACAGCAATTTGATTAAAGAGTTTACTTTGCACTTAAATGTGGAATAACAAATTTTGGTAGTCGCCCACAAGTAGAATTGAAAGGGGTGCCAATAATACCTTTTATTTAGTCCGAATACATTATCATATACGTGTTTTTTTTCACTTTGCGCACTACAGCTTTTGTTCATTGAGGCACTTGCACATAAATTGTGAATACAGCAATATTTGAGTCCACCCATCGAGGTGAGATTTGGAAAGGTGCCAAAAATACCTTTTATTTATCCGAATACATTTCAGATACGTGTTTTTTTTCACTTGTAGCACATTTACAGCTTTGTTGATAAGTCTACATTCAGTTAAATGTGAATAAGCAGCAATTTTTTGTAGTTACCACAAGTGATATTGAAAGGTAGCCAAAAATGCCTTTTTATTATTCCAATACATATTCAAGATACGTTGGTTTTTTTTTCACTTTTGGTCAGTCAAGCTTTGTTGATAGATCACTTGTGCAGTTAAATTTGAATCAGCCAACTTTGTTAGTCACCACATTTGGATAGGTGGCCAAAAACTAGTACCCTTTTTATTATCAGTATACATTTCAGATTACGTGATTTTTCACTTGTCGCAGGCCAGCTGTGTTTGATAGAGCCACCTTGCATTTTAAATTTTGATCCCAGCAACTTTTAGTCACCACAGTTGTACTGGGATAGGTGCCCAAAAAATAGCCTTTTAGATCCGTATACATTTCAGACAGGTGTTTTTTTCACTTTATTGGACAGTAAGCTTTGTTGATAGATCTTACATTGCAGATAAAGTTGAATACAGGCAATTTTTAGTAGTCACCACATGTGAATTTGATAGTGCCCACAAAAAACCTTATATTATCCCCGTATACATTTCAACAGGTGTTTTTGTTTTCACTTTTTGGTCAGTCAAGCTTTGTTCCATGAGAGCTTACTTTGTAGTTTAAATTGAATACAGCAATTTAGTAGGTCCACCACATGGTTAATTGATAGTCCAACAAAATACCTTTTGATTATCCCACACATTACATTTTCAAGACAGGTCTTTTTTTCACTTTTGGTCGATCAGGCTTTTGATGATAGATCTACTTTGCATTAAAATTAGAATGCAGCAATTTAGTAGTCACACACAGGTGAATTGATAGTGCCATAAAAATACTTTTATATCCCGTGATACAATGTTTCAGACAGGTGTTTTTTTCACTTTTGGTTCAGTCAAGCTTGTTTGACAATCTACATTGCAACTGTAAAATATAAATCCACAAATTTTTGTTTTTGATTTGGGATTGAAATAGAGCTGTGATTTGGCCGTCTTTTAAAAGAGACTTCCAAACTCGTTCCCATACCTTCTCAAATTTTTATATTTCATGGAACATGACGAAATTTCCAGCGTGGTAAGCGAGCAAAGAGGGGGGATAAGGACATGTAGGTTAGAGGTTACGAGAGAAGGTGCTCCTTCCAGTGCTGGGCGACAACACGCATGCCAGCGGTATCGTCAATTGCAGGACCGTCAGGCCTGTCATACTCTGGGTCAGGCCCTGAGAATCTACAAACGAACACGGTCGCCAATCTGTTCTTCAGTGGTTAAAGCAACCTGCATCCAGCAGTCCTTCTACCACCTCTGTCCTCCAGATACAGCCACAAATTTGTCATTCCGAATCACATCATCAGCATCCGCCAACATGAGCTGAAAAGGATTTCAACGGGGTCTTGTGCCCACAACTGTGGATAGATCCATTTTCCGAAGAACTCTTTGACGACAAAATGCGGTTTGGGGTCAAGAAGCATGTTTATAAAGGATCAACGAGGCCAAACAGGATGATTTTTTCTCTGCTCTGACCCCAGTTAACTGATGCCATCAAGAGGGAGTAGATGCCGGTCAATCGGCAAAAGTCACACGCAGTCGGCAACGCCTTGCAGTCCCTCATAGCTTGTACCCGTCAGCTCGTTGGAATGCAGAATTCAGGACGACGAAGTCACCTGTGTTGAATGAATGGATGATGAATAGAACATTGCGGATCCAACGTGGTCTTCATTCAGCAGAATATTGCTTGCGACGACACTTCATCACTGCACGAGGAGGAGACGATGTGGTAGGTGGTCAGTACGTGGGTCCCGCCTCAAAAAGGAGAGGGCGGTCCGCCAGAAGTCCCGCTGAGAATGATTCCCCAGCCCACGGTCAGCGGAAAACCCAGCTCCCTCGTTTATCGCCGTCAAAAGGTCCAGGACCTCTCAACCTGGCCCTTTTCTTTGAGCACAAAGACCTCTGATTCACCCAGCTATTGTCATATGCCGCCTTTCCGTACGACGGCAATAAGTAGAGGCAAGATCCTTAGGTGGTTTAACCACCACCAACATGTATAAGGTCCACATGCAGCAATGCATGATTGAAATGGAGGAAAACTTGGCCAACAAAAGGCAGACCGACGCCGGGCCTCCAACCACTGTCCAAACCTCTGTCTTCCGCCCTCCCTCCTCCTTCTCCGCCCAACCACCCCAGATTCATTTCTCAGCTGCCCATGTCTTCTTCAGCTAGTCCATGATCAGGATCAGACCTCCGCTTCAGCCTCCACATATCCCCGAGTACCTACCCAAGGGCTATCACCACCGAGAGGCACCCCTGCGGGGGGGGTGGGGGGGGGGGGGGGGGGCAGGGGGGGGGCGCGGGGGGCCTTCTCCTTCCGCCAGTTTTGACGACCTGGCACACGTACAGCTGCCATCTAGCAGCCAGCCTCTGTCTTCCCAGGTTTGGGAGCAGAAGAAAACACTTAACCCAAGGACCATCCCAAAGCCAAAAGCCTGAATGTCGCATTTCCCAGCTTTTGGCCTAGGAAATGTTTGCCTTTCCTCTGGTTGGACCACAGATGGGTCCCCACCACGTCATATGGCCCTTGCCCTGCCCCCAAAACCAGAAGCTGACAGGCATTTGATGTTTGCCAGCAAAGCCTCCCTGCCCTCTGGTGCCAGGGCCACATGTCATACTAAGAATTTCAAAGCGCCGTTGTCTGCATCTGTGTCCGGAAAAAGTCCGATCTGACCCCGACCGACATGGACTAGTAACAGGCCCAGGCCACTATAATCTCTGTGACAGGCTCACTGGGTGAGCTGGGTGGATTGTCCTCTGTGGGTTTGACGTGGCACTCAGGGCTCCCTGCGCAAACGCTCTTCAAAACCGCAGGGTTTCTTTCCCCCCAAGGTCCTCTGGTGGCATCACGTGCCCAGATAAAACAGGCCGTGTTAAATTTAATTCTGACTAGTAGACTCGTGCACAACACAGTCATGAGCTTGGGACGGCTTCCTCCGCAACGAGAACCGAGCGCTGGCTGGGGTGACAAAGTAACCTAAGATAGGCCAGGCAAGGTGGAGTTCGATTAACGAGCGAAAATTTTGCTGGCCGCGCCCTTAAGATCGTTAGGCTGGAGCACATACCCTTGCCAGCACATGTCATGAACATTGTCGTTCCCAGAAATTTTTCTAAAGAGTCTACCCGGGTCTGGACTGCCTTCTGGAAGAAGGTCCTAGGTCTGAGTTCGCAACTTCCGCCGTTCGCAACCCAGCTTCGTCCCGCCTGCTGCCATTGCAGCGTCAGCTCGGCCTCGCCAGCCTTTCAACCGCCTCCATTTGTTGACGTGACAACCACGCTGGAATTCCACCCTCCACATGCCTCCAGCCGATTGTGGCAGCCAGTCCGCAATGCCATTACGTAGTACGAAGTGACACATGGCCTGAGCGCGCGAGCATTCCGTTGCGACCCTCGTGGAGGTTTTGAGCCACCGAGATTGAGTGCAGGTGAAAGAGCATCCCCCTGCCACCACCTTCCAGTTTTTGGAAGAAGCCACCAAAATGGGTCATTGCGGACACTGACCTTGTCCAGTAGGAGCATGTGTGTGAATCATTTAGTTCTATAAACATCCGTGTTGGACACGTCTGAAACAACAGGTCCCGCCCAGCGACGGAGGAGGGAGAAGGACACAGATGTGGACATGGACCTTTCTCTCCGTCAAATCCACAAGGCCCCAGACAGTTTCACAAATTTCATCGTCTTTCATTAGGCAGTGGATTCGGAGTCCCAAGGGCTATGCCAAGGTGGCACATCAGCTCTCGGGGTGCATCATCCTCAGGCAAGTCAGGGCCTGTGTTTTGAAGCTGTGCCGGAGGAAACAAGGAGGAGGAGGAGTTATTCCCCTAACACCGACGTTACCGACACCCCCCTGCCTTGGGAAAGAGGTTGGCGCGAATTTGAGGCGGAGGAGGAAGATGAGGAAGATCATTTTGCTAGTGCCCCTCGACCAGAGGCTTGGGAAATCAAGGCTCCATCTCTCACATGAGTCTTGGATGCTCCATTTCCTCCAACATGATCCTCGCATTAGGGCCATCAAAATGAACAACAGTTACTGGGTGGCCACCCTCCTGGACCCCCGGTACAAAACAAAACTCAGCACTTTCCTTCCACCCACCCAAATAAGAGTAAAATGCAGGAAATGGGAGACCTTTGCTGATTGATCAACTGGAGACATCTGTTGTCGTCTGCTTCCCCTTCCCCAAATGTCACGGTGGAACAACATCAGCGACGTGACAGCATTAGAGTGCCAAGTACCCTGCGAAAGCAGCGGGCCCAAGTGGCAGAAGCCTAATGGGTGACCTCTGGAAAATCTTTGTTTACCACCTCACAACGCATGCAATGCAGGGCACACATCCAACACACAGAGACAACTTAAGATCATGGTGCACGACTATCTGCTCTCAACACCGATGTTTTTGATGTTTCCGACCCAATAGACTTCTGGGTATCCAAAATGGACGAATGGCCCAGCTGGCTCGTCACGCCATAGGGGTGTTGTCCTGCCCAGCAGCCAGCGTCATACTGAGCGGACCTTCACACAGCTGGAGGAGTCATTACAGACAAACGCATCCGCTTTTTCCCCAGATAATGGGATCGTTTTGACTTTCAACAAGATGAATCAGGCATGGATCTCTGATGATGTTGTTTGGCCCCAATTGCCGAGGTCACCGATTATTTTCCCGGGCTACTTCACATTTTCCCTTTTTAAACAGAAATGGTCCTCTTGAAAAATTTTTTTTAAAATGATCATTTCTTACTGCAATATTTAATCTCTTTTCCCAACATTTTCATTTTTGCTGGTTTTGCTGTGAGGAGACCATTACAAAGACCGCCAAGGTTTCATGACAACACCAGTATTCCCATTTGTTACTCCACATTATCTTTAGAAGTTATTAGCATTGTCAATGGTTTTGAGGTCATGTGCTGGAGATACAGCTATAATTATGGTACCTTTGGAACAGAAATGTGGCCTTTTAATATCGTTTTAAGTGGCATTTCTCCCTCACAATTTTTAAAATAGAGGCTGAGAAGTCATATGTAATAATTTTTATTTTTGGGGTTCATGTAGCTGTGAGATAGACAGCAAATTAATCATGGTCCTATTGAAACAGAAAATGTGGCTTTTTTAAAGTGGCATCTTCTCCCTCTACAATTTTTTAAATAGTGGCTGAAAGTCATATTTATATAATTTTCTTGGGGTCAATTAAGCTGTGAGAATACAGCAATAATCAATGGTCCTTTGGGGCGAACAGAAATGTGGCTGTCTAAGTGGCATTTCTTCTTCCCTCACAATTTTTCAACGACAGTGGCTGAGAAGTCATTTTTATAATTTTTTGGTCATGCTGCCATTGAAATGCAGCAATACTAACAGGTCCTATTATAAAAAAATGTTGTTCTAACAGACATTTGTTACAGTCCACAAGGTGCCCAAAGTTTGGCTCAACTGTCATTGCTTTGAATTTTGGGGCATTTTGCATTGAAATGCAGCTATACTACAGTCCCTATTATAAAAAAAAAATTTGTATTCTAACAGACATTTGTTCTTCACAATTGTCCAAAGTGCTCAAGGTCATGCTTTGAAATTTGGGGGGCATTTTTTGCTTGAAATGCAGCTATAACCCAACAGGTCCTATTATAAAAAAATGTTGTTTCCTAACAGACATTATGTTCTTCACCATTGTCCAAGAGTGGCTCAAGGTGATGGTGCTGTCAGAAACAGGAATAGGTTAGGACACTGTTAATGGACACTGATAATGCAAAATGAACTTGTTTTTTGCAAGATCTTTCAAACATATGCTATCAAATCCCTGTATTGAGACAACCCATTAATACAATTAGAAAATAGAGAAAACAAGACAATGGGAGGGATTCCTCCTATTTTAAAAATGTGTTTCTAGAATAAAACTACTAAAAAACTTGCATGTAACAAAATAGCTGGTAAAAAAATTCCTCTGAATTGTACAAAGGGAGGTACAGGAAAACTTGACCAGAAATGTAGGTTATCAGAGACAGAGGAGTATGGAGCACGGCTATGGACAGAGAACAAAGGACAGAGACAATTCCGTCCAGCAGGTTGGAGTAAAATAAAAAAAGAATGGCAAGTAGAAAAGGTCAACTGGGTGGAAACAGGAGCTTTAACCACCTATTTTCCAATGAAGGCTCAAATTGGTCCGCACTCCAATACGGAGGGAGCAAGCCGCTACCCAAGACGGGACAGTATATTGTCCATTGGAAACTAAAATGTGTTTGAAAGACTCCTATTTCCGGCACTTTTTAATCTTGGGTCCAAAGACAGTTTTAATGGTCAATCTGGCGGTACAGGACAGATATAGTTAATGTCCATTCAACGTAAAATGGTGGTTCAAAGACTCCTTTTTCCCCCCGGCACTCCCTTTTTAATTTTGGGTGGTAGGACAGGTTTTAATGTCAATACTGGCGAGGTCCAGGACAGGTATATGGTCAATGTCCAGTTTCAACGTAAATGGTGATGAAAGACTCCTTTTCCGGCACTTTTTTTAATCATGGGAAATGTCATATGCCAGGTTTGGGTCCTCATGCAGTGGGGCCCTCCGGGACAGGGTATAGTCAAAGTACCAGTGAAACTAAAATAGGTGTTGAAAGACTCCTTTTTCCCGCAACTATTTATCGAGGTCAAGCAGGTTAGGGGGCCACATGCTGTGGCCCAGGACAGTGTAGTCAATGTCCAGTAAACTAAAATGGGTGTTTGTAAGACCGCCTTTTTTCCGGCACTTTTTAAAATCTGGGCGTTATGCAGGTTTGAGGGGCTCATAGCTGTGGCCCAGGGACAGGTTATAGTCAATGTCCAGTGAAACTAAAAATTGTGGTTGAAAGACTCCTTTTTCTGGCAGCATTTTAATCTGGGGGTCATGCAGGTTGTTGGGGCTCATGCTCTGGCCCATGACAGGCATAGTCAATGTCCATGTACACTAAAATGGTTGGTGTGTAAAGACTCCTTTTTTTGCCCCCCCCCGGCACTTTTGAATCTGGGGGTCCAATGCATGGTTCAGGGGCTCCATGCTGTGGCCCAAAAAATGTATAGTCAATTATCCATTTTTTTTCAACTAAAAATGGTGGTTGGAAAGACCTCCTATTTTATCCTTTCGGTCACTTTTAAATTCTTGGGTGTCATGGCAGGTATTGGGGCTCAATCGCTGCGTTCCACGGACAGGGATATTCAATGTCCAAGTTTCCAAGAAAAGATGATGCGTTCAAATCATCACTGCCTGACTTCTTTGGCACTTTTTAATGTTGTGGTTGATGCATGTTTTAGGGTCATGCTGTGGTACAAGACAGGAATAGTTAATGGTGTTGATTTTTTTTTTCTGTGGCCTTTTATAACCTAAGTGTGTAGCCGTAAGAATGTTACGACGTATCCATTTTTACTGTTGTAGGAAGTAATTCCAGCTTCTCCAGCCCTGTTTTGGGTGTAGAATGGAAAGTGGTGATGTTGCTACCCCATAAGTCTTTTTAATGGTCATCGCTCGAAAATCGACCACCCACTAATCGACTTAATCTTGTCGATTGAATGGTCGACTATCGAGTCCAATCGACCCGATGTTGATGGTCTACTTAATCCGCTCAGACACTAATCAATGACCACATATCAACCATCCACATAGGGACTGAAAAAATACCGCCACACCATGAACTCACATATCACCACCATATAATGACTGAATAATACCACCAAACCATGACCACATATCACCCTCATATAGTGACTGAATAATACCATCACACTATGACCACATAGCACCACCACCTAGTGATTGAATCATTCCTCCACACTATGACCCCATATCACCACAATATAGACGACTGTATACATACCGGGCCACACCATTCGGGAAAATAAACCATTATATTTGCACACAATAAGTGATTACATTCAGGGGACATTTTGGATCCCGGGGACTTTTTCTTGAAAGAGTTGTTCACGTTCCCCTTTTTTTCTCCATCCGGGCCACACCACTATGCTGCTTCTCCCAGCCAACCTCTTCCCGCGATTTTTAAACAAATATCAATTTTCCAGCAATGCCTTATTTTTGGTAATAAATCCCCTCAGTTAGGAGCCTTTTACCTCCCCCATCAGATAGAAAGCTTACAGGGCCCCCCAATTAGGAGGGAAAATTAGGTCCCCTCATTTTGGCAGGTGATATAGGGCCCCCCCATTACAAAGGTAAAATAAGGCCCGTCATTTTGGAAGTATAAAATAGGCCCCCTCAGGCAGGTAATATAGGCCCCCTCAGTTAGGCAGGGGATATATAGGGCCCAGCAATTAATATGGTCCAAACCCATGTCCGTCCCTTTAAAAAATACCTTTTTAAGATTTTCCTTTTTACTTTTACTTTATTTTTTTCATAAACATCTCATTTTATTTTTTTATTACAAAAACAAAAAACAACCAACCCGTTCAGCCATATATTACGAAACAGGTCTTGACGTATACATCATTATATTTTGGTTAAATCCCCCTTTTGATGGCTAGACGCTCTGGAGCGATCCTACAATGTTTAACACCACAACCCCGCACTCGTTTTGGGGTCCCCAAAAACCCCCTTTTTCAAACGTGCCAGACCTATTTTCCCATCCTATATATACCCTTCTTTAATGCTTGCATATGCATATCTGTCTTAAAATTTAAAAACCCCCAAAAAAAAATAGAGACAATACTTTTCTGAGCATGCAATTTTAAATTTTATTTTTAAA
Source organism: Phyllomedusa bahiana (assembly GCA_025379985.1). Lineage (NCBI taxonomy): Eukaryota > Metazoa > Chordata > Amphibia > Anura > Hylidae > Phyllomedusa > Phyllomedusa bahiana. Next base: position 122 of record JAODAL010005736.1, on the reverse strand, counting down.
ATAGCAGCATTGAAAAACGGTAAAATATAGAGGCTATAAGATTCACCTAGCCAACCTCTTTAACCCCCTTGTGGTATAGCCTCTCCATTACACTAAACCCGTATCACGAGCATAGCCAAACT